>PVJH01025567.1:0-31328 GCA_004026705.1 Nesogale talazaci
CCTCCCCTATTCTACCACCACTGTGTTAGTTAGTGAAATAAGCTTTCCACTCTCTCCTTCCCTCTCCCAGAATAAGGGGAAATATGCTTGGAAACAGTTGCCGAGGGAGCAATCTTGTTTTCGAAAAAGAACCGTAAAAAACGTGTTTGTGGGGATGCCGGAGTGGAGTGAGCCTTATTTAAGTGAGTGGGGTGGTGGGAATGTGTCTACATGGCAAGCAAATGCAGCCTGGGCGTCTGCCGTTCCTTAAGTGGATGGCATTTTGAAAGAACTTTATGATCTATCTTTTAATTCGTTGTCACTCCTTCCAGCCCAGCAAAGTGTGTTTTCCTGGCATTTTTTTTTTTGCATAGTGTGTTTTTCTTCCTGTTAAGCAGCAGAACATTGACAGCCAGTCAGTCTGTGTTTCCTACACAGAAATCTGCCCGTGCGTGATATGGCCATGCAAGCCTGCACACCTGCTGCCTTTGGAACGGCACAAAGGTGAAGTGACTTAATGTACATAGCACAGTGCCGGGCACTGAAAAAGTGTAAGGTGGGTGAATGGTAGATGGGTGGTTGGGTGGATAGATAAATGGATGGATAAATACATGGGTAGAAGGATAGATAGGTAGATGGGTGGATGGATAGATAAATGGGTGGGTGGAAGGATGAGTGGGTGGAGGGATGGGTATTGTAGGATTACTCTGACTCACAATGACCTACATACAATACAATGGAACATTGCCTGGTCTAGTGTCATCATCATAATTACTGGCAAGTTCACGTCCACAGATGTAGTTATTGTGTCAACCCGTCTCACTGAGGGTCTTCCTCACCCTCTCTGGATTTCTACTTTGTGAAATATTATGGCCTTCTTTAGCAAGTTACACAGCTTATAGGTGAGTGAACCAGTATTTTGTTGTGATTCATTAGCTTTCATTAGCTAATTTTTGGAAGTTCATCACCACGTTTTTCTTCCTCGTCTATTTTAGTCTGGAAGCTTCACTAAAACCTGTCTACCATGGGTGATCTATACTGGTATTAAAAAATGATGGAATTGCTTCTAGTATCACATCAAAATGCAATCTATCACCACATGGCATACTGACAGATGGCTTCTGGTAAGAAGTGTTAAATCATTGTTAAGTGTGTGCACATGTGGAACTTGGTATGGGCTCACAGTTCTGTACATTCTCATTGTGGCAGTTACATCTGTTCAACTTGTGAAGGGGTGGAGTCTAGCCTGTCAATCAGGTCACAACCAATGAAACCTCTGTGTGGGCATGATTTTCTCCTGAGGATTCTGGGAACTCTTGTCTTCCTCCCTTGAGGTGAGATGAACACTCTTCTCTTGAGAGATGTTCCTGTTAATAAGCCACGAGAATTATGTTCGTGGCAGCAGAGACATGGAGTTGGAGGAGCCACATAGCGGCCCTGACTAGTACTAAGATGCTTCCACTGCCACTGGATCCATAAGACTTTCTACCCACTGGCCTGTGATTTTCCTGCACTTAGTGACATTGCATGTATTGGGTGAGCCTGAAAAGGAATTTACAGACTGGTATTGGATGTATGGGTTAATATTTGACTTGATCTGGGTGGGGATGTTTTCTTGATATGTAATTACTCTTATATAAAGACCTTTCTTATACACATATAAGTGTCTATGACTTTTTTCCCCTAGTCCATCCGGACTACCACACTCATTGATATGTTCAATTGATATATGCATGTAAGAATTATACCCTTCTGTACTTGTGATGAGGACACATGTTCAATTCTGTTCTCATGGAAAGTTTTATGTATACCTATAAATGTTGTTGGTTTTGGGTGCTGTTGAAGCAGTTCTGACTCACAGTGACTAGAAAACACTGCCTGGTCCCATACCACCCTCATAATCATTGTCATATTTGAGTAAATTGTTGCAGCCATTATTTCAATCCATCTCTTTGAGGATCTTTTTTATTTTTTTCTTTTCCTGCTTACTTTTTCCTTTATAAATCATGATGTCCTGGTCTAGAGACTGACCTCTCCTGATAACATATCCAACGTATGCTTCTAAGGAACTTTAAGGTTGAGCTTCTTTCTAACCATTTCTGAAATTCTCTAGTTCTTTGAATATTTGTGACCAACACATTAATTCATATGCATTAATTTTCTTCAGTTTTCCTTGTTGATTTTCCAGCACAGGAGGCAACTAAAAACACTATGGCTTTGGTCAGATGTACCTTATTCTTCAAAGTGACATCATTTGCTCTTTACCACATTAAAGAGGGCTTCTGAAAGAGATTTGTCAAGTTCACTACATCATGTGACTTCTTGACTACTGCTCCTATGAGAATGGGCAGTGGATCCAAGTACACTGAAATCTTTGGCAACTTCACTTGTTTTTTCTTTATCGTAATGTTGTCTGCTGGTTTAGTTGTGAGGATTTTTTCCCCTTTACATTGAGTTGCAATATATACTGAAAGAATCGCAGTCTTTGATCTTCAACAGCAGGGACATCAAGTACTCACTTTCAGCAAGCTAGGTTGTGTCATTGGCATATTGCGGGTTGTTATTAATCCTTGCTCTAATCCCGATGCTTTGTCCTTTTCCACATGGCCCAGTTTCTTGGATTATTTATTCAGTATACAGATGAAATAACTATGGGGAGATGGTACAACCCTGATTCACATCTTTTCTGATTTAAACCATGCAGTATTCCCATGTTGTCTTCACACAACTGCTTCTTGATCCATGTAGAGTTCCCTTTATGAGCACAATAAAGTGCTTTGGAATTCCCATTCTTCTCAAGGTTATCCATAGATTATTATGATCCATGTAGTTGAATGCCTTTGAGTAGTCAATAAAATACAAGCCATCATCTTTCTGGGATTTTCCACTTCCAGCCAAAATTCATGTAACATCAGCAGTAATATCCCTCATTCCATGTCTGATGGGAATTTCTCGCAGCTCTCTGTCCGTATGCTTGCATGGGATACTGTGGCAGTCATATGCTTATGTTAATTTCATGACTGAGAGGTAGGGGTGGAGTCTAGCCTGTTAATCTGGAGGTAGCCATTGAGCAGCCAATGAGGCCTCTGTGTGGGCATGGCTTTCTCCTGATACGTCTGGGAAATCTCACGATATTTCCCTTGTGAAGATGAGAAGCTATCTTCCCAGTTGTTGGGAGTTAGTCTTAGAGATGATGAATCATGGACAAGACAAGATGGAAGCGTCTGAGGAGTTGGAGAAGAAGCCACACAGCTTTGCCCTGATAGAACCAGACCTCAGAAGCTGGAGAAGCCACGTGGAGACCCCTGCCAGCGCTGAGTTGCTTCTACCACCACAGGATGCTGTTGATGGACCCTAAGCCCTGGAAGCGAGGAGCCATGAGGGGACCCCTGCCGGTGCTGGGACTCTGCACTCACTGGCCTGTGACTTCGTGAGTCGGAAGGAGACATTATAGACCGGTATTGGACATATGAGCTAATATCGGACTTGTGACTTTGTACTGGACTGGGTTGTGATGCTTTCTTAATTTCTCTTATATATAAACCATACCCTTATATCCATATGCTTGTCTATAAATTTGTTCTTCTAGTCTACCCGGACTAACACAGATACTAATGATATTGTTTAATAGCTTCCATATTCTGTTGCATCACCTTTCTTTGGAATGGGTACAAATGTAGATCTCCTCTAGCTGGTTGTCCAGGAAGCTGTCTTCTAAATTTCTTGGCATAGATGAGTGAGTGCTTCAATGCTTTATCAGCTTGTTAGAAGAGTTCAGTCGGTATTCCATCATTTCTTGGAGCTTTGTTTTTTGTTTGTTTATTGCCAATCCCTTAGTGCTGCACTTTTTCCTTTGGTGCCATTGGTTCTTGATTATGTGCTATCTTTTGAAATGGTTGAGTCTGAATTGACTGGATGACAAGTGGCTTGGTTAACGTATCCTGACACTGAGTCCTCTGTTTGCCCTTAAACCAGAAAAAGAAGGTTGGTGGTTTGAGCCCAACAGCAAGCAGTTAACAGACCAGAGAAGTGGTAGTTTATTCCCATAAAGATTATAGCCTTAGAAACCCTATGAGACAATTCTACTCTACCTTACAGAATGTCTGTAAGCTGGTGCAATGGGTCCCCCCACCTCTTTTTCACATGGTAGTACTGAAAGACCCTGGGTACAGCCCAGGACTTAATCACTGGGTCACGAGAGCTCCTTCTTTTATATACGGGGCATTAACCTCTATCCCTGTGCTGGGTAGAGAGCAAGTCTTCAACATGTGGAGCTGGTTGCTAAAACGATATATCAAAATTCATTTAAAAAATACACAGCCTGTGCAAATTCTTGGCTGCAATAAAATTGGGTTCTGGCAAATGGCCTTGGAGGTAAGTAGGCCACTCTGGGTCTTGGTAGGGTGCTGTACATATAGTCTTGCAGTAATGCCGTTTGACATAGACATCAGTTGTTCTCATGCAGGTATGTGATCATTGTCACAGGGAAATTGACATCAGAACATTTGAAACAGATTTCAATCACAAGTACTCTGAGAAAGGAAGCAAATTGAATTAGTCACTTGCTTTTGTTTTTGTTTTTTTCATTTTTTGTTTTACAGAATGGTACTGATAGAAGAAAATGAGAAAGGGGGTTTGAGCACATCCTGTTTTTATCACTTGGGGCTACCGACAGTCCCCACCGAAGACAAATTTGAGTTGTGATGAGCCACATTTGGGTTTTTTTAAACATCTTATCATTTATAGTATTCATATAATGTTGTTGCATGTAATTTACTGATGTTTTGGGTCTCTGTAAGGTCAGATGTAATATTTTCAACTCAAGGAAACAAAGATTCGGGATAGCGATAATAAAAGGCAACAACAACAAAAATTCCAGAGGGATTCTACTTATACTGTTTCTAGTTCTTTCCTCTATTTCATTTTATTTTCCTCTTGTCCCACCATCATGTTCAGCCTTTATTTGGGTTTCAGTAATTTCTCTCAGTGACAGTGACCTTGATCAAGCCCTATCAGGCAACCTACATCGTGCTCACCATTCATTTTAGATTACTTTTTGGTCCCTTGTATCTGGGTTTGTTAATGACCACTTCCTGTCCCCCACCCTCCTCTGTCCCATGTATTCCTGGAACCATCAGTCCTGTTGTTTTCTCCTCTGGATTGTGTATCCCACCTACATTATCTAGATAGACATGCACTAAAACCAACACAGAGCAAAACATAGCAACAAAAGGAAATAAAACAACAACAACAAAAATACCAATGACAAAAAAAGAAAAGCCTATGAACAGTTCAGGGTCCGTTTGTTGACTTTAAAAAATGTTTTCTGGCTGAGTCTGATGGGGTGCCATGAGTCTGGCCCCACAGTCTATTTTTAGTATTCTCTGGGAACTTCATTGCTCTGTTCCCCTTGCTGTTCTGCTGCACACCCTTAGTGTTTCACCTTGGTGTGGTGGGGTCAGATTGGGCACAGTTCCTGCACTGTCTCCCGCGTTGTCCCCTGTAGCTCAATGGGTTAGTTCGGGACATTGTAAAAGACTCTCTTCTGAAAGATATTCCTTGAGTGGCACAATGGTAAGCCTTTGGTTACCAACCAAAAAGGTGGTGTTTTGAGGCTCTCCCTAATGTGCCTTGGAAGAAAGGACTGGACGTCTGCTGCCCAAAGAGCACAGCCATTGAAAACACTAGAGTGCAGCTCCATAGTCCTCTACCATGGATTAACACATGGGGTTGCCATGAGTCAGAATCTACTCGATGGTAACTGGTTTTTGTTTTGTATTCTTTGTGGGCAGAACCTGAATGAGCATGAACGAATCTCTTACCTACCCTGAGTTTTATGTCCCTTCTCTGCAAAAAGCAACCAACAATTGGAAGGGTGAAGTGAGAAAGTGTATTTGGAAATGCTTACCTAGGAAAAGTCCTGAGGGCAGCATGAATGCCCAGTAAGTATCAAACATCACTGAAGGCAAGAGAGAGGAATGATCCTCCTTTGACTTTGAGGGCATCACTGTCATTTATCATAGTAGAGAAAATATTGAAGTTGTCAAAGATTACATCTTGCTTGAATCCACAATCAATGCTCATGGAAACAGCAAGCAAGAAATGAAAAGATGCATTGCATTGGGTAAATTTGCTGCACAAGACCGCTTTAGAATGTTGAAAAGCAAGGACGTTACTTTGAGGATGAAGGTGTGCCTGACCAAAGCCATGGTATTTTCAATGACCTCATGCTTATGAAAGTTGGATATTGAATAAAAAAAAACCACAGAAGAATTGATGCATTTGAACTGTGGTGATGGACAAGAACATTGAAATTACCATGGACTGCCAAAAGGACAAACAAATCTGTCTTGGAATAAATATAGCCAAAGTGTACCTAAGAGACAACGATGGCAAGATTTCATCTTGCATATGTTGGACATATTGTAAGGAGAGACCAGTCCCTGGAGAAGGACATCATGCTTGGTGAAGTGGAGGGGTAGCAGAAAAGATGGATTGACACAGTGACTTCAACCTTGTGCTCAGGCATGGTAGTATTTGTGAGAATGGCATAGGACCAGGCACTGTTTCATTTTGTTTTGCATAGGGTTGGTATGGGTGAGAACTGATTCAATGGCACTTAACAATAACATCAACAACAACATTCTGTAAGAAGGCAATTGAATTTTGTATATTAATCTTATATTCTGCCATCTTTCTAAATTAAATTAATAGCTATAGTAGAATTCTAAAATACAAGTCTCCAATAAAATGATTTATTAAATAAATAAAGTGCAATCCAAACTTTAAAATATATAATCTTGTAACCTACAAATACAGACAATTTTAATTCTCTCCAATATAGGTTTCCTACCTCCCCTCCTTACTACTTTGGCTGCAATGTCTAGCAAAATGTTGAATAGAAACAGTGAAAGTGCATATTATTACCTTGTTCTGGACTGTAGGGAAAAGAAACTCTTGGGCCTCTTACGCCTTAAAATGGTGTTAGTTGTATTTTTTTCATATATGTATGTCCTTTATAATTTTCCATCAGTTTTCCTCCATACCTAGTTTTCTGATAGTATGTAAATCATGCATGTGGATTCCATTTCCCCTTTTTCTGCATCTATTCAGATGGTTATATGAATTTCTTTTTATATTGTTATTTTATAATTTTAGTGATAAAATTTATAGCTGTTTAGAATGATAATGGTATGTAGTTGGGTTTTTTAATAATGCCTTCATCTATGCTGGTATTATTATGCTGACATCATAGAATGATTTACAAAGTATTCTTTCCTCATCTTTTTTTCAGAAAAGTTATTGTAGACTTGGTGTTCTTTTCCTTTAGTTTTTGGGATTTGAGGAGGTGGACATTGACACCATTCATCCCTGACCTTCCTGTGAACTTGCTGTTTGCTCTTGCTCTCCGGTGTTCTTGAGTCGGCTTTGACCCTGTGTAGAACAGAATAAATTTCTGCACGGTTCTGTGCCATACCCCAGGATCATCCTTGTTCTGTGTGGGTCCATCATCCTACTCTTGTATCCATCCATCCTGTCGAAGATGTTCCTTTAGGGCTGACCCAGTATCCTTTACCAAACGTGCTGTCCTTTGTGTGTCCAAAGTCAGCCTGTTACCTTTTCAGTAATGAGATCATTCTTTCTCCAAAATGTGATAGGTGTATTTTAATTTCTATTCGATTCAAAGTACACCCCAGTTTACTTCATTTTTCTCTCTTTCCTTCATGGGTTACTCAGAAGCGAGTGCTTTAATATCCAATTATTTGGGTTTTCTAAGTTTGTTGCTGTTGTTTTTGACTGCTTTCCAATTGAGTTTCACTGGGACAACAGAATAGGAAAACTTGCACATGAGGGTTTTCAGAGTAATTGAAATTAGTTGCTTGGTCCTGAGCTTGGTCCACCTGTGCTTTCCAGTTTTCTTAGGAGAAGTCTTCTGCCATTCTTCTTCTTCTTTTTGAGATGAACTTGTTTGTCACTAAAGACTCCAAGTCCATTTCAATTTTGCTCTTCCCCTCCTTTTTTTTTTTAAGCTACTCCTCTGTCATTTTTATCTTATTTCCTCTACATGCAATGTGTATTTTTCTTCCACTGACTGTTTATAAGAGTTTGTTTATCACTTATTTTCAGCAACTTGGCTATGATCTGCCTTGGCACAGTTCCCTTCATATTTCTTGTGACTTTTTTTTTTTTTTTTTTACCGTTTTGGATTTGTGAGTGTCTGCCTAAACCTACACTAAGGACCCCCACTGAGTTGATGAATAGCACCCTTTCATAGAGTTTTTGAAGCTGTAAATTATCACAGAAGCAGTGAGCCTCTACTTTCTCTTTCAGAATATTCTGGTGGGTTTGAACCACCACCCTTGCTGTTAGCACTCCATTGCTTACCTGACATAGTCTTCATAGATTTGGAAACGATTGTATTGTTAGTGTGGTAGTTTTGCAATTTCATATCAACTTGAAAAAAGAATGAAGGGGTTAAGTCTAGCCTATCAAGTCTAGCCTTTTGAGCATGGTCTTCTCACAAAGATTCTGGGATCTCTCTCTCTCTCTGTCTCTCTGTCTCTCTGTCTCTCTCTCTCTCTCTCTCTCTCTTTCACTCACACTTGTGCTTACTGTTCTACATTCCTGTTGACAAGCTACATGTAACCATGGATATATCCCCATTGCCATTGGATCCACAGGACTTTCCCTTCATTGGCCTGTGATCTTCCTACATTCGGAATTGTTGCATGTGCTGCATGAGTCTGAAGAGGAATTCATGTGTTAATATCAGGGTGAATATTGAATTTACAGGACTTGATTTTGACTGGGATGGGATGTTTTATTGATGCATAATTACTTCTTGATATAAAGTTCTCTCTTACATATGAGTGTCAATGAATTTGTTTCTCCAGTCAACCTTGTCTAACACATTATGGTACTAGGAGTGGGGTGACCCAGACCTTCTTTCCTGAGGGGTCTGGGTCATTAGAAGTCCTGTCAGGATTGGGTTGCTGTAGTTTACCAATTACTTTAGTCACAGGGCAAGGTAGTACTAAGAGTTTGCGTAGGGGAGCTCCTTGATTTCAGACATATTCTTCTTTATCTCCATTACATAACACCAGTCCAATTTCTCCTTGGTAATCAGGATCAGTCACACCATCCAGTATGGGGACACCCTTTTAAACTTGTTGGTCCAAAGGCACGAGGAGCCCAAGTGACCAGGGGCCTTCTTAGCTGTCAGTTCAGTGGACTCTGTGCTGTGTTTCCAGGTGGGAGAGTGCCTTCCTTCTGGACCAGGACCCCCAGACCTGAAGCACATAGTGTTGTTGCTGAGACAGGAAGAAAAAATGCTGCAAGTGGGTCACTTGGAGTAATCGTGCGTGGTGCCACTCCAGTTTCCACCCCTTGGTTCCTGGATCCATGGATCCTGGCTATTGGAGACACAGCACCTTATGTTGGCTGCTGGTTTAGAGCATATACAGCCTCCTAGAGAACACTGTCACAATTCCACAAGTTGTTGCCATCTAGCTGTCAGTGTAATTGTGTCTTTATGAAGTTACTCCATTTTATCAACCAGCTGCTTCAGGATGATGAGGAAAGCGATACAACCAGTGGATTTTACGGGCAGATTTTTTTTCTGCCCCCACTCCCATTAAATCCCTTAGGATCGCTGATTTTACTTGAAGTTTGCCCACAGCTCACTGCTTTTTTTTTTGTTCATATCTTTGCAGTGCTTTTTTTTTTTTAATGCTGGGATTCTATTTTACAGTGAGTCTATGCTGAGGCTTCCAATTCACTAATTTTGCTTTTGCAGTGTCGAAACTGATTTCAATCCAATACAATCCAGTTTATATTTTCGTCTTATGTAGTCTACACTTTATTTTTAGAAAGTTAATTAGGTTCTGATAGCTTCTATGCCCCAACATGTTCAATGTCTCTGCAACTTCTGGTTTGAGACTTGTGACCATAAATTGTATCATCTATGCCATTTCTGGGTGAGGTATGGTTAGTTGCATTGTATCTTATTTATGGATCATTTTCCTGCTTCTCTGAATGCCTGGTAATTTTTTGTTGAATGCCAGGCATTTTAAATATTAATTCCTAGTGTGAATATTCTTGTGTTCCTGTGAATATGCTTGAACTTTATTCTGGTATAATTAACAGCTTTATCCTTTTGATCATTGCTTTTTAAGCATTCTAGTCAGGACCAGGGAAACATTTATTTTAAGGATAAATTTACTCCAATATTGGCAAGGATGTATGGCCAAATATTGGCAAGAGTATATTGCAAATGTGCTCCAATATTGGCTAGAGATCCCTCTGGGTATCTACCTAAATGCCCCATGAACTGTGAGGTTTTCTTTTGAGCCTTATAGAAGCTGGAAGGATTTCCACTCCGGGGTGAACTCTGGGCTTTTCTCCCTCTGATTCTCTCAACTGGTTACCCCCCCCCCCCACCAGCCTTGGGGAACTTCCTCACACTCACACCAACAATAAAGGAGGCATGTGCCATGCTTTATCAGTAAACCAAACACACTGCCCCCAATTCTGACTCCTAGCAAACCCATACAGGGTTTTCAGGCTGCACATTTTAAATATTTTTTTATTTTATAATTTTTTTTGGGTGGGGGCATCAATGCCCTCTGATGGGAGTGGGAGGCCCAGTCCTGCTCCTGGAGAGCTGCTGCTGGATTTGAACCACCAAGCCAGTGGGCCGCAGTCCCGCCCTCAACCACTACGCCACCGGGCCTCAGCCCCATTTTCAAGTTTTATTGGCACTTCTTCCACATATCATACAACCCATTGGTTCAAGTATATCAAGAAGACTTGTACAATCAACAACCGAATTGGTCTTAGAAAATTTTCTTCCTGGGACTCATTGCTAAGAGTGTAATGATTATTTTTTAAAGTGTGACAGAAATATACACCACAAAACATTCTCCAATTCAACAACTCTATCAGCAGTTCTTCATCTGTGGGTCATGACCCCTTTGGAGGTTGAACAACTTCCAATTCATAATAGTAGGAAAAATATACTTATGAAGTAGCAATGAAAATAGTTTTATGGTTGGAGAGTCACTGCATCGAGAGGAACAGTATTCAAGGGTCATTGCAGCATTAGGAAGGTTGAGAAGCACTGCTCTCCACGTATGGTTTGGTGAAAAGGTGGGCCTCGCTATGGGAACAGACAGTGTCCGCCTGCTCCCCAGGAGCGGCTGGTGGGTTGGTAAGCAAAACCAAGCATTGCAACAATTAGGCTATATCAGGTGCTGTTCCAAATGTCTTTTGAGTCTTTTCTTACATTTAATCGTGTAAGGAAGCCTGGAAGACAAATCTTACATTTTATGCAACATTGTTATCTACTACAAGTGCTCAGTCTTATAATCTAGGTATCTTGAATAGTGTCCAACTGGAGACTTAGAGGCCTAAGTGGGTTGCTCCACATCATCCAGACAGCAGCAAAGCCCAGCGAGAACAGCAGGAGTGCAGGCCTGTGGCTCAGAATCTCTGTACCTGTCACATCACTTCAGTGAAATACATGAAGCCTTGGCCTGCATGAGGACTCTGGGAGGGATTCAACCCTGAGTTTATTAGAAATATATAACGATAGCACCTCGAAGGTACAACTTTATTGGTTTTACCACTTAGAACCCACTTAGAATGAAGCAGCACCAATGATGTTAGATCTGAATTTCTTTTAAGAAGAACTGCTTACTCGTTGCAGGCGCCCGGGTAGAACAGTGGTTAGGTACTAGACTAACTATAAGTTCAGCAGTTCAAAACGGCCAGCAGCTCTCAGGAAGACCGACAGAAGACGGGCTGTGTAGCCCTGTAAAGAGTTACGCTCCTGGAAACTCACAGAGGCGCTTCTACCCGGGCCTTCAGGGTTGGCTCCCTAGCAGATTTTTTTTTGTCTTGTTTTGTTTTTTTTCTTTGATAGGAGGCAGCCTGAGAAAATACTCTGGAAATGACAGTGGCCACCGTATCCCCATCTTCCATTGCGTTGGTGAGGACATGGTGACATGGGTTGGGGCATGCCCAGCAGACCAGGCCTGGAGAGGTGCTGTCAAGCACCTCCCTTAGGCTCCACTAGCCCTCCAATGCACAGTTGTCTGCCCACAGCCACAGGTGGACCTGCCTGCACATGCTGATGGGCGAGGAAATGCCTTCCTGGTGTGGACTTATTAAGATTAACTTACTGGAGCGGTTGGAGGATGTATTGAGCACTTAGAAATGGTAATGGGCATGGCGCATCCAATCAATCATGTCAACAGATCTTTATAAGAACAGCAGGGAGTTTTCCAATCTGCCTGGTGAAACAACAGATCCGCATTGCCGCCACCCCACCCCCTTGTTGGACCCCATACAACTTGGACGAAAAGGGGAACAATTTTCCAGCAGCCGGAGTCTGGAGTTCGTGATGGTCCAGCCACAGTCTGGTCAGTCTCCTGATGCTGTCACTAGAACAGCTGCCACCCAGGTGACTGCTTCGTGGCAATCTCTTGTGTGTCATTGTCTAACTCTGCTCCACAAGGGTCCCAGGGGGTGGTTTTTCAAAAGGAGACTTCCAGGCCTTCTTTTGAGATACCTTTGGGTGGACCCCAAATGTGGCAGTCATGTACCTATGTCAATTTCATGATTGAGATGTAGGGGTGGAGTCTAGTCTATTAATCTGGAGATAGCCATCGAGTAGCCAATGAGGCCTTTATGTGGGCATGACTTTCTCCTGAGAATTCTGGAAGTCTCACGGTGTTTCCCTTGTGGAGATGAGAGACCATTTTTCCCAGTTGTTGGGAGTTGCTCAACTGACAAGACAAGATGGCAGCATCTGAGGAACTGAAGGAGCCAGAGCAGAAGCCACAGGGCCTTACCCTGATGGAACCAGACCTCTGAAGCTGGAGAAGCCGCGTGGAGACCCCTGCCAGCATGGGTTGCTTCTACCACCACTGGATGCTATTGATGGACCCTGAGCCCTGGAAGTGAGGAACCCTGTGGAGACCCCTGCCAGCACCTGGATTCTGCACCCACTGACCTGTGACTTCGTGAGTTGGAAGGAGATTGTATAGACTGGTGTAGGGCATATGGGCTAATATCGGACTTATGACTTTGAACTGGACTGGGTTGGGATGCTTTCTCAGTGTTCCATTTATATTGTACATAAACCTTACCCTTATATGCATGTCTATGAATTTGTTTCTCTAGTTTACCCAGACTAACATGCCAAATAACAACTTCTCAGTGAGCAGCTGAGTACTTCACCTGGCTGCTCCACCGGGAACTCTCCCCCAAACCCTTGAGGTTACTCAACCATTGCTATCATGCTGATTCCAACTCACAGGGAGCCAGGAGGGCTCCACAGGTTTTCTGAAACTGAAAGTCTCCAGGAAGAGACAGCTTTATCTTTCCCTAGGAGAGAGGCTGGGGGTGGGGGGGTGGGGCTGAACCTTTGACTTTGTGATTAGCAGCCCCACAGTTAACCCACCGTACCACAGATGCTCCTTTAAATGAAGATTAGTCCACCAGAGTTGATTCCAATTTATAGAGGCTCATAGCCACTCAACTTTGCCCCGCAGAGTGGTTGGTGGGTTTGGACTCCCGATCTTTCCATTAGCGGTCCAGTGCTTACCTGACAGTGCCTCCTGCCAAGGCCTATATGGTGGAAATATATATATATAGTCTATGTCTTTATATATAAAGGCATAGACAGCCACTCATAAGCCATGTAAGATACTGAAGAGCCAAGACACGATTCCTCATGCTGGCAGGTAGAGCTTAGTGTATTATGCCAGTTGATTGCAGCCATTCATGAGATCTCAACTGTGAGTTTCCAAACCATGATTCAGATGCATCAGTTCTGCTTTTCTGATTCATTGTTCAGTGTTCACATGCACGCGAGGTGATCACAAATACCACGACTTGGCTCAGGTGCATGATAATCCTCAGAGTGGCAACTTAGCTTTTTAATGCTAGTTGTTTACTTAATGGCAGCATCTGTAGCTTCAACTTCTCTTATTTGGTTGTTCTAAAGGGCCACTGAGGAGCGTTTTTGAAGGAGCCCAAATGGGCAGAAACACAAACTTTGGCCCAGGGTGCTTCTGTGCAGGAGGGAGTCTATGGCCTGAGCAGTAGCCTGGGGACTGAAGGTCAGGAGGCTAGGAGCTCAGGGGCAGCCCAGTGGGGGCACTTAGCCACACAACCCAGTTCCTCCTCCTATTCTGGTCTCTCCTTGTGACTTGGATTCGTCTTGCAAGCTTTTAAGGCTCCAGATGCTTTGGAACAAACTAAGAGGTAGAACAGAAGCACTAAGCACATCATTAGGCCAGATTATCTGTCCCATGAAACCAGGACCCTAACTCCGGGGTGTTTGTTTTGCATAAGCAAGCAGAACAACTCCTCTCTCTCTCTCTCTCTTTCTCATTTCTTCTCTTCAGTGACTTCTTTGTTTGTTTGTTTGTTTGTTTTTAAATAGATCGCCAGACCTTTCTTCCAAAGCTTCTTTGGGTCCATTAAAACTTCTAACCTTTCAGGTAGCTGCCAAGGGACTTCTTAGCAGTAAGCATGGGCGTTGATAGCTGCCTCCTAGACCTGGTGTTACTCCTGGGACGGGTACGTTGCCCGGTGAGTTATCACTAGATTTGGTGTTGGCTGATTATCAAATTAAGGACAAAAAGGAGCCTCGATAGCAGAGTGGGTTAATCGTTGGGCTGCTAACCAAAAGGTGAGTGATTCAAATCCACCAATATCTCCAAAGAAGAAAGACGCAGCAGTCTGTTTCCAGAAAGCTTTATAGCCTCGGAAACCTTGGGGAGTGGTTCTACTTGGCTCTGTGAGGTCACCACGAGTCTTTCGAGTCACAGATTCCAACTCCTCCAGACCTTACAGGACAGAGTAGAACGGCTCCTTTGGGTTTCTGGGAATTCAGATCTTTTCCAGAGCAAGCAGCCTTAGCTTTTTTCTGAAGAGTGACTGGCAAGCTTGAGCCACTGCCCTTGCAGCTGGTCGCTCAAGAACATGGGCAAGACCCAGCAACACACCCTGCCAGGTTCTGGTCTGGCTCCCCAGGTCTCATTCTCATTGCCATGTGCCCTCCGCCTTGCCAGCTCCAGAAGGAAGGTCAGTGGCAGGGCAGCCCTTTTTCTAGCTAACAAGTTGTTAAATGCAGCTGCAATTAGTGAATAAGCAGTTGATTAGTTCATTATGAAAATACCGAAAACAACACCATTTGGGGTGGCAGAGGCTCCAGAAAACAGATGCAGCCTCCTCTCCTTTTATCAGTGGGGTCAGAGTGACAGGGAAGTTAACATATTTTACCATAATACTAAGTTCTCTTTAACAGGGAAGGGCCATTATGTTAGTGGGAGGGGGGAAGAAAGTTCCCCCTCTGGGGTATTAATTAGAGAGCTGGAGCTTTAAAAAATTCATAATCTCATTAAATTCCTCTCTTATAGTCATTTTTCTAAAGAATCCTTAATGTGAAATGGGAGTGGAAAACACAGCTCTGATCGAAGGTGTTAAACAGAAAAAACTCCCTGCAGCTGATCTCTATCACTTTTAAGGAAGGGGGAGAAAAACCAAGTCAATTTTTGTCAGCTTCCTGGCTTTGCATTTCTAAAACAATTAAGAGCCTCCTGGACTGGAATGTTTATGCAGTGGGCTGCTAACCTCAAGGCCAACAGTTGGAAACCACCAGCTGCTCTGTGGGCGCCTCATGTAAAGCGATGCAGCCTGAGAACCTCCTGTAGGACCGTTGTGAATCAGAATTGACTCCATGGCAGTGAGCTTGGGTTTTGGGGAGACCAGAAGTCAGAGAGTGCGGCAGAATCTTTAGCTGGCTCTGAACTGCGGCTCATGGCCCTCATCCCAGGTGGATGTGCCTGTGTCCCCACCCTGGATGACTCTCTCTCTCTCTCTCTCTGAATCTTCCCAGGGTCTACACTGCCTCACCTTTCTCCTTAGAACAGCTGGGGGTGGGGGTGTTAAACAGCTGCCCTTGTTTGCTTACCATCCGAACGTTGCAACCCCGGTGCCACCAGGTCTGTGGCTAGGACACATACTTGCCAATCCAGACTTTCTTAGGTGAACAGTTTCATCTAGTGACTTTTTCCTGGTGCTGCTGTTGGGGCCATTTCCATTCAGGATGTCCCCATGTGACAGGGCACAACTTGGCGGAGATCTTCCACGTGGCTGTGTTCTACAGCCAAATACTCAGCTGCCCCATTACCATGGCTCCACACAGACCCCTTAACCCCTTAACTAAATATTCATTTTTTTTCTCTTAGTCATTTCACTACGCCACTGTCATGCTACAGGTGGGGCTGGGTGCAGGGATACAATGGTGCACAGGTCCTCAGGGACCTCTGGTGCAGCGGGGGTTGGAGTGGGGATTAGGGGGTGGGAGAGAGGAGACTGTGCCATCACCAACCCATCCCCCAGCAGTGTGAATGGGTGCACTCAGAAAGAAGTTCTAAGGATCCTGGAAACTGCATTGATGAGGAAAAGACCAGGCAATCACACTGAGAAGTTTTTCTCTGACCACCACAACACACCTGGTCATTCCTGGAGCCATAGAAATTTTCATATGAAAATTAGGAAACCATTTTCCACTCACCCTCCAGCCCTGAAGTTGCTTACCCCTTCAGATGTCCTGTTCCCTAAGCTCAAAGAACATTGAAAAGAAATACAATTTGAGTCCCTCCAAGCAGCGCACAAGTGCCATCTTAACAGGGGTCATAGAATGTGGCAGAATCCTTAGGGAAAGGTCAGGCAGATGGAAACACTGTTTCAGTCGCGCACAGCCCTACAGGGAGGCCATGGCAGAAATAATGGCTTCCCAGTTTGATAGATTTTTAAATCATTTTATTGGGGCCTTGTACAACTCATCACAATTCACGCATCCAACCATTGTCTCAAGCGCATTGGTACATTTGTTGCCCTTGTCATTCTCAAAACATTTGCTTGGTATCCGCTCCTCACCACCCCCCCACTTTGATATTTTTGTTTAATACTGCTTTTAGTGATTTTGTAGCACAGCTCTTATGGCACACAGGATAAAGATGCTACTTTAACGAGGTGATGCTGATTGGACTTCGCGTTTTTTCTGACTTTACCATGTTTATTCAATGATAGTCATGGTGCTGTTGACTGGGTCAGCGTTAGGCTGCTAGCCACAGGGACAGTGGTACAACCCACCGGTTGCTTTAAGCCACAAGTTTCCAGGGAGACAGATGAGGGTCTCTGCCCCTATAAAGGTTTGCAGCACCTACTATGTAGGGTCTCTATCGTCCATTGGAATGGGTTGGTTAGTTTTGTTTTTCCTTTCAGAGCAAGAGAGGGGAGGGGTCAGCCTGATCCTAAGGGCTTGAGGTGGGGCAGTTTATCCTAATCGATGCTCCTCATGACGTATTGGCGGGCGGAACTTATCCAGTGTTGTCATAGAACAAAAGCTTGGGAATCTGCTCCAGGAAAGATCCACAGCCAGGAAAATGCTATGGGTTTTATTTTCCCACCTGTTGGAGCCACCTTGGTGGTGGTGGGTTTGGATTTAGGTTTTGAAGGACCATGTTGGGGAGAAAAACCTTATACTTGTTTGAGGAGAGGACCAGGAACAAAAGAAGCCCCTCGATGAGATGGAATGACACAGGGGCTACAAGAATGGAGCCAAAGGCAGTCACCCCTGCCAGGATGCACGGGACTGGGCAGTGGGGCGTGCTGTTGTCCCTAGGTATGCTAGCAACTGGAAGTCACTCAAGGAGATTTAACCACGAGAACAACACGCTCAGTTTGTTAGCAATGCCCAGGGACTGCCTTTAGAGAGGGCACCTGGGCAGATACCTGGCCTTCAGCCTGAAGAAACAGAAGTCTAACCAGAAGTCCAGCTGCATATGGGTCCATCTCCTCACTGGAGTGGGACAGCTGCTGGCCTGCCTCAGTCACAGCAGACAACCTGTACCTGGAAGGCATCTTTCTTGTCATTTATTAGGAGGCATTGTTACAAGTGCAAAATAAGCTTAGTTTTGAGTAGTGGGTGCCCCTTGGTTCCTTTTGGTGTGAAATAGTAACGAAAACACTACGTTGCTACCACCTTCATACCAACAAAGGGGTGCTGGTGGCACAATGGATTAATTGTTGGGTTTTCAACTGCAAGGTCTTAGGTTCAAACCCACCCGTCACTCCTCAAGAGAAAGACGAGGCTGTGTACTGCAGAATTTACAGTGTGGCCCACCCCCTGGGGCAGTCCTATAGGACCACTCAGTCTGAATCAACCCATGGCAGTGGGCTTGGGTGTGTGAAAAGAGCAGCCAATCTCTCACCTT
Source organism: Nesogale talazaci (assembly GCA_004026705.1). Classification (NCBI taxonomy): domain Eukaryota; kingdom Metazoa; phylum Chordata; class Mammalia; order Afrosoricida; family Tenrecidae; genus Nesogale; species Nesogale talazaci. Next base: position 18,276 of record PVJH01025567.1, read on the forward strand.
CCAGTGTCAAGTAGAGCTTCATTCTGCTTTGTCTGTTCAGGCTCCGAGAACAGGCAGACATCCATCATAGGACTTAATCACAAGTCACTTATCCTGATGACTTTTGGAGGGGTGAATAATCTGGATGTAAACTCCTGGGGGGGTACGGGAGAGGAGGCGGGACTTTAATGAACCAGGGATAGAGTGGATGGGTTTTGAAATGCCAAGCAATGTATTGTGCTTGTCACCTAATTACTCTCTGCTGCCTAATCGCACATTTCATAATATCTAACTTCCTGATCCGTTCCTCTGACAATGGGAACACTCTTGTTTGCAATCTCTACGTGCTCCCCGCATAAAGACTCGTGCCTTAGACGCTGAACATGTAACGAGGTTTTAATGGCCTGATAATGTCTCTTTCATGGAGTGGAGGCAGGGCTTTCTTATTTCTCAGAAAATACATTTTCTTCTCAATGTGAAAATCATCTGAAAGGACACTGTTTATGAGTCAAAAGAGATGAAAACACACACACACACACACACACACACACTGCTCCGGAAACAAAGAATGTTTACGCTCCTGTTAGCATCACCGTGTTTTGTGGACTCTCTTGCCTACTTATGTTTTAACGGTGCAGTGAAAACACAGAGTGCATCCCCGAAGAAGAGAAAGAGTCTACCCTGGTGCTGTTATCTAAGCCCCAGTGTGAGCGCATGTGGGTGGCAGCACTCACACCCCACAGCACATCCACACACATGCATTTTATAGTCACGTAGTCATCTCAATGCTTGTCTTCCTGTGCTGTACAATAGGAACTTAAAGAGCAAGAAGGTAACTCTTGCTGGTTTCAGGAACCTCACATTGAAGGGTTGATGGTTCCAGAGTGCAAGCAGGGCAGAGCCCCACGTGACAATCGAGGGGTAGCCTGGTGATACCTGCTTGTGATGTGACCTTTTGAATAAGAATAAAGAACACAGGGAACTCTTTGCCTCTTTGCCTTCATGCTTGCTGGAGTCTGTACCTACCTCCAAGTGCAGCCTGTTGTGGGCTGTCCAATCCTGAGAGCTGTAGACTCCCTGCCATGCTCCCACTGACCTCGGATCCACGTGAGTCTGTGCCCACTGGTCTGTGAGCTTCTTGAATCCCCCTTCGCCTTGCTGCCTCATCGGGGTGCCGCTATGAAGAGGCATCGGACTCATGGAGTTAAGTTGGACTTGGCTGGGATCCAAGACATAAGCTTACTTCTTGAGATGCAGCTATTCCTAACACATAGATGAATGCCGCTGGCTTGTTCCTCTAGACAACCCAGCCTAACACAGGTCCTCACCCTGGAGGGATGTTGACCCTGTCATCACGCCCACCCTGCCCAAGGGGGCATTTGGAGGGTATGCAGGGGTTTGGGTTGCCTCGGCAGGGGGGAATGGTTACTCCTGGCATTTAGTGGGTAGAATCAAGGCCAACCTACTGCCATGAGTTGAATTACCCTCCCAACAGAGCATCATGCATTCCTAAGTGGCAGATTAATAGTGTGGTCTCAGAGAGACAAATGGAGTCTTGACTGAGCCAGGCCCCTACAGGAATGAACCTTGACAACATCCTATGTGCAATGAGTGGGTCACAAGAGGACCAATGCTTCACGGTCTCATTCACACAAACTCGCTGCAATAGGCCTATGTGTGCAGACCCATACTGGACGAGCGGTTAGCAGGGATGGGGAGTCCTTATAATACATGGAGAGAAAATGGAAGTTGTTGAGGATTTTGTGTCGCTTGGATCCATAATCAGTGCTTCTGGAAGCAGCAGTCAAGAAACCATATTATCCCGGGCAAATCTGCTGCACAAGACCTCTTTAACGTGTTAAAGAGAAACAGTGTCACTGTGAGAACTGAAGTACACCTGAGCCAGCCATGGCATTTTCATTTTTTAGTTTTTTTTTTTGGGGGGGGGGGCTTCACTGCTCTCCGGTGGTGGGAGTAGGAGGCCCAGCCCCATTGTTGGAATTGAACCTCCGTCCCAGTAAGCCGCAGTCCCGCGCACAACCACTACGCCACATGAAAGTTAGGCATTGTATAAGGAAGACCGGAGTAGAGTGATACATTTGAAGGATGATGTGGGTGAAGATTATTGAAAATACCATGAGCTGCCAAAAGAACAAATACATCTGACTCGGAAGCAGTACAGCCAGAATTCTCTTAGAGGCAAGGGTGGTGAGATTTTGTCTCGTGTACTTAGGACATGTGATCAGGAGAGAGAGATTCCTGGAAAAGAACATGGTGCTTGGTAGCATCGCGGGTTAGTCAAGAAAGAGGAAGACCCTTCGCCAGGGGGGTCACCACAATGGCTGCGACAATGGCCTCAAACATGGTCACAAGTGTGAGGATGACCCAGGGCTGAGCAGTGCTTGGTTCTGTTGTCCATGGAGTCCCTGTGAGGTGGAGGCCACTTGACAATATCTACCAAAGAAACGACTGGGGTGGGCAGGGGAGTGGGAGACTGCTACTGCCTGGGATACAGTGAAGTCCTGTTCTGTGGTGATGAGAATTTAGCAATGAGTATTGCTGCTGGTTGCATGACAGGGTGCAAGTAATTGATGTCACTCATGGCACGTGTTAAATTGGCCAGTGTTGCCATATGGGTGTAATATAGTCAGGCATCACTAAGTCCCCACTCTTAGCCACCCAGTGCAGCACAGAGCAACCACCTGCCTGCTCCTGTCCCCTCCTCAGAGTTCCAGGCCATCTCATGGAGGGCCTCCCTCTTTTCCACTTGTCCAGGCATGATGTCCATTTCCAGGGACAGGTCCTGTCTGATGTCCTTTCAAAGTATGTGAGAAGAGTCCTGCCATCTGACCTTCAAGGAGCATTCTGGTTGTACTTCTTCCAAGACAGAGTTATTTGTTCTTCTCCTGGTAGTCCCGAGGTGAGGCCCCTTCAACGGTACATATTGTACAGCCATTTAAAATTCTTGTCAAAGCAGTGCTGGCATAAAGAAACAGCTAGTCCACCCATGCAGCTGTGACAGTGGAGTTTTGTGGCAGAGGAAGCGTGGGGGGCTGTTATTCAAAAGAGGGTGAGACCCAGCCTGGGGTCTGGAGAAGTCTCCTGGAGGAATTGATGTTGAATGGAGTCTGAAGGGATGAGAAGACATTGAGGAAATGAGAGAAAGGAGGACAAGGGACTGACACAGAGTAGGTAGTCGGGGTTGTGCCTGAGCTCACAGACTGGCTCCTGGTGTGGCCCGAAACAGGTCCTGCCTCCTCATAGGCCACTTCCTCCTCTGTAAAATGTTGGTGGTGTTAGGTCACCTCGGGTCAATGCTGTACAGCAGAGCAAAATGATGCTTGGTCTGGAGCTATCCTCATTTGGTTGCTATGTTTGAGCCCCTCATTTTAGATAGTGTGAAAGAGGGTCCTCCTCTTTTTGTCTTATTATTTGCCAGGCATGATGTCCTTCCCCAGGGAATTGGTTCTCCTGATAACATGTCGAAAGGAGGTGAGGTGAAATTGCGCCGTTGTTCTCTCTTCTAAGGAGCACTGTCTCTGTCCTTCTTCCAGCACAATTTTGTTTGTTCTTCTGGCACGCAGTGGTGTAGGCCGTGTTTTTGGCCACCGCTATCATCCATAGGCGTTCATTCTTCTTGGTTGTCCCAATTTGGTCAAGCTTTCACAGGCGTAAGGGGACTGAGAATAACATGGCTTGGATCAGCTGCAGCTGAATCCTCAAAGGGCTAAGGGGGGCTTTTTATTGCATATTGAAATCCCAAGATCAACCTCTGTAATTAATTTTTTTTTAAATCAGGAAATCAACAGAGAAATTTAAGTGGGAGACTAAAACCTTTTTGCCTAATATACAAGAAAGGATCAGAGAGACAAAAAAAAAAGCATAAGGATATAAAAAAGAAATAGCAAAGTAAAAAGTGACAGCTATAAATGCCAACATAGCAATTCATCGTTTGATTTTTTAACTGCTGCTTCTATGAATGCTGATTGTGGAACTAAGTAAAAAGAAATCCTTGTCAACTTCAGGCTATTGCATGCTTATCATAATGTTTCAGATTGGTCCTGTTAGGGGGATTTTTGTTTCTTTACGTTAAGGTATAATTCATATAGAAGGCTGCACCCTTTGAACTTCCTCAGTAAGAATTTCACATTGTCTTTGCCTTCAGCAAGTCAGGTCGCTATAAACCGGTCTTTCTCCATCCCCTGTAAAAAAGGCTGAACCGAAAAATCAATTCCCTGCTATGGAGTCAATACTGACTCATCGCCAACCTAGAAGACAAGTTAGAACCGCCTCTGTGGGTTTCCATGCTTGTAACTCTTTACAGGAACTCACAGCCTCATCTTTCTTCCAAGGACTGGCTGGTGGTTTTGAACTGCTGACCTGGGAGTTACTAGACCAATGGGCAACTCCCTAAACCACCCAAGGACTAGACAGTTTCAAAGTCCTTTCTAGCTCCGTGTTTCCTTTTCTGTGCGACTCTCTTTGTCCCTTTACCAAATGCAGTCTGACACTCATGCTTATTTTATGGCATTGTCTCGCGTGACAGCTTCCTGTCTCCTACTTGTTTACCCAGCAACAAGTGCTTTTGCTGGTGCCCACCCTTGTGCTGGAGCCTGGGTCCACAGCTCTTTCACATTCTCATGGGATTTAAGTCATGCAGACAGGTTACTAATAGAGAAGTTGGTAATTTGAAGCCCCCCCAGGGATTCCATGGAAGAAATGCCTGGAACCTGCTTCTAAAGGTCATGGCCAAGAAAACCTAAAGCAACTGCCATCTGTCAGTCACAAGGGCCCTTCACATGACTAACATTGCATCCACTGGAATCCACTCAAGGGCAATAGGTTGGGATTGATTGTCATGGAGTTTACACTCTGGCCTCACTCACAAAAGCTTCCCTTCTTGCCTACAACAGCTGTTGAGTTCTTTCTGCAGGTGAAAAGCCAAGGTGATTGATGTCTTTACCTCCTCCCAGGGGCATGGGTGATGACCTGAGTGGATGGGATTGGACCAGGAGTGAGACAGGGGGCTGCGTTATTTGAGAACAGTTCGTAAGACCAAATCCTCCACCCAGGTTAATATTTGGAGTGTGGTCAAAAAGATGTCTGAGATCTTGGCTTGAACAGTACTGCCCTTCTATGAAAGAGAGGGGGACTTAGAAGGAGGGTGATGATACGAACTTCCTATGAAGATGGTCCGATGAATGAGTCCTTTCAAGGCTGACCACTTGCCATCCAGGGACTCTTGCAATGCGGGTGGTCCCTTCTAGTCTGCCAAGACTCCAGTGTGGGGTGGAGAGGTAACATTCAGGTTTGAACGTTGGTCACAATGAACGTAATGGAGGCAGAGCAGCTGGCCAGGACAGGGCCATAGTGTGAGTGAGTGGCAGAGCTTGGATGTGAACTTAGCTGCATGCTCATTCTGTCTCTTTCTGAAAATTGTAAATTTCAGAAAGTTGCAAATTGTAAATTTACATTTCATATAATTCATCTTCATCTCTATTTTATGCTTTTATGCTACCTGCATGTCAATAATTTATATCAGCCTGTCAAAATTCCCTGAGTCAATTCCTTCCGCCCTCACCCTTGTCCTCAGATGCCACATCGACACTGCAAGGGTTTCAAGCTACCAAGGTGTTTGGGGAGGGGGGTCTTACAGGGCTGGCCTTTGGTTGTCACTTGTCTCACTGACTTTTGTCAATGAATGCACCGCCTTCCTGGCTCCTGGCCCACGTCAGTCATGCACCTCCACACAACTGGGGTGCTGCTGCTGTGGATTGAATGGTAGCCTCAGGGAGTTATGTCACATCCTAACCCCATCCCTGTACCTCTGCCTCTGCTTGGAAATGGGAGTGTCTTTTTTAAGGTTTTCATACCTAACAGAGTGGGGCGGGTCTTACTCCTGATCATGAACACACACACACACACACACACCAGCAAGGAATCCCCAGAGCACATAGAAACTCCTGAATTCAACCAGCAAGGAAGGACCTTACCCTAGAGCTGATGTCCCCCAACTGTGAAATACGGATTTCCTGTTTGTTAACATCATCCCCTCATGATATGTGTGTCAGCCAGAGTGCCCACTTTGTCTGTGTTCTTTGATCATAGGGTCCCTGCCATGCCTGCGGCTGCAAATCCTCATGCTGACCATGTAGGGTAGGCTGTCCAGTCTTCCCAGTCCCTTCTCCTTAGACTCACGTGCACAAGGTTCCATCTCTTGAGCCAGGTGTCTCTATATTAGCCAGGGACAGTGCTCTGACAACCACCAAGAGGGTTAGCCAGGTAGAGACCAAGACAAGGCCCTACAGTCGGTGCAGCCCCCAGTGCCCGCCCAGCTTCAGGCCCTCCTGCTTAGACTACTGGTGGTGCCAGTTACATCTGGGAGCTTCTTTGACTCACCATGGTCTTTTCTCTTTAACAAGCGAAATATAATTGCAGGCTTATTGTTATGGTATAACCTCACATAGAGCAGTGGGTGGTGGGGTGGGCCGAAGCTCATGACAGATAATGGCCTTACAGGGTTGCAACTCTCAGATCACCCACGTCTCTCCTCTTCTTCCTGTTTTGAATGTGTTGTGGAGACAATAAGTCAGCCGCGATGTGGACGTGATGCTATTCATCCATGGGGTTACTCCCTGCCTGGGAGGATCCACTACCCCAATTATAGACTGCTTTTCAGTCCTGATCTTTGGGAACTATGTGCTGGAATCTTCCTCGGTTGACTAGGGAAAGGCTGGTTCTTTTTCCCATCAGCCCCTCTAGCTGGCGATATCTTCCAATTCAGAGCCAGCGTGTGTCTGGCGGGAGCATCTCAGATGTGATGTGCCTTGGAGAATTAAGGAGGTGTCTGTGGGTTCCCTCACAGGGTGCATTTGAGGATCCACCTCAGAGAAGTGCTCACTGTTCCTGCAGTCAATCTCTAACCTAACTGTCCCCAGCCCCTCTGGCAGCATCTGTGCTCCTGCCTATGCCAGATCAACACCAGCTCAGCACATGCTGACCCACTGCAGGGCCTTGTCTCCAGCCTCCCATGCCTAGATTTTGACTCTCTGGTTACCCCAAGGGCCACCTGCCCAGTGAGGAAGTGGGGCAAGGACAGCAAATCACTTCTTCATGACACCCAATTGCCATTGGGCCACACCCACCAATTCAGGGGCCCCCCATGTGTGTCCGAGTAGAACTGTGCCCCATCGAGTTTCCTGGGGCTGGTTTTCAGAAGATGATCGCCAGGCCTTTCTTCTGAGGTGCCTCTGGGTGGGCTTGAACTTCCATCCTCTGGCTAACCTCCCAGCACGTCCATCATCTGCGCCACCCAGCAGCCCCTTGTGAATCGGAGCCCTCTTAAACTCTCTATGGAACGGATGAATGAATGAACAAAAGCACGAGCGAGGGCCCAGGACTTCCCTCAGGTTCTGTGGGGGAGGAAGAGGCCTTTGAAGCAGAAGAAGGGAAGGAACACGGAGAGAGCTGGATGGTTTCAGGCTTTGCAAGTTTCTCTGAGTGCCTGCTCCAGCTGTGGGTGCAGGCGTGGGAGCAGGTGTGCTTAAGAAGGGAGCGTCAGAAAGTTGCACCACACCTGCTGCCACGGAGTCCATGCTGCCCCATGGTGACCTTGAGTGGAAGGGTTCTGCAGGGTTTTCTCTGCATAATCCTCTGCATAGGTCAGGTCATCAAGCCTCCCCACCACCACCCAGTTCTTCAGGGGAGATTTAACCTGGCGACTCATGGTGGTGGTGGTCAACACAAAGCATCTTCACCCTCAGGGCTGGGAGGGAGATCGCTGTGGTTTTCAGGCTCTGTCGGAGCCCGTGCAACTCACAGTGACCCCAAGAGTCGGGACTAACTCACCGGCAGTGGATGGTGAAGTGACCCCATGTGGCAGAGTAGGATGGCTTCCGAGTGTCTGCTGGGTCGGAATCACTGCAGGAGCAGCACGCAGGCATTTTTGGACTGACAGCCTGCAGCCAGCAGCTGAGTACTTAGCCACGGTTCTAGCTAGGCTCCTGGGAGAGAGAGTTGCCAGCTAGAATTCAGGAGCATCAACACCCGCCTATCCAGGCAAGGACAGATGCTTGCCATATGACTGTAGGAAAACCCCATTCTCTCTCAGGGTTCCTTTCATTGGTGGAGCTTCTGGAGAGCCCTGTAGCTGCGCAGTTCTACAGTCTCCCCAAGAAACTCCCGTGCCCATTACAGGTCTCGCATTTTACAAGTTGCTTCCTCCAGTGATGCTCCTGGCTCCTGCAGAGGCAGTTGGAGCTGGCGCTGCCCACCATAGGCAGAGGAACCTCCTCGGCAGCCCTCAGTGTCTCACCACTGGGCCATTTGGTGAATCATCAAGCTCGAAGACTGAAGGACAGTCTTCCTTATGCCCAGCCATGCAGACTGCATCTCACTCCCACCCCTCGGTCTTTGCTGGATCCCAGAGCTGGGGCCAAGAGCCAGCTGCTGGCCCGGGTTCTGAGAAACCCTAATGACACAGAGGTTAAGCACTCAGTTGTGAGCCCAAAGATTGGCCCTCGAACCTATCAGCCACTCCTCAGAAGAAGGGTGTGGCCATCTGCTACGGGGAAGATTCACTTCACCTCAACCCGCTGCCATTGAGTTGAAGGTGACTCATTAGTGACCCTCTAAGATAGGGTAGAACTGCCCTCGTGGATTTCTGAGACAGTAACTCTGTGGGAGGAAAAAGCTTCGTCTTCCTCCCATGGAGCAGCTGGTGGTTTCGAACTGCTGGCCTTGTAGTTAGCAGCCTAACTTGTAACCACTACACCTCCAGGGTTTCTTTGGGACAGATGATAGGGTTCAGCGTGAGTGTCTTAGGAAGGGACGGGATGTCCTTAGTTTCCACTGAGTCCTTTCTGATCCTGGTTCCAAGAGTGAAAATGTATGATTGTTGCAAAGAGTTTTCTTGGTGGTGATCTTTGCCATGATTTTCGTGTGTGTTACATCTGAGTGAGGGTGGGGTTTGAACCACCAACTCTTTGCTTAGTAGTTAAGTGCAAGCCATTTACACTAGTTGGGGACTTTGGGATGGAATTAACTTGATAGCAGTGGGTTTTAGGAAGCTAGGAGGATGAAAAAGAGTGTTGAATGAGAGCCAGTCAGAGCCCCTGTCAACACAAAAAGGACGTTCACATCCAAACTCCCCATGACAACTCCATTCAGGCTGAGACAACCAAAAACACTTCCAAACTCAAATCCATGAACATCGAATCATATCCAACTCCTAGAGAACCTCGGGTTGACCTACCGACTGCCACGCTTTCCAGAAGGAGATTTTTGAGGCTTGAATCATCAACATGGCATTTAGAAGAGAAAATGAATGATGAGAAACATGAAGCTTACTACTTTCATCAAGTCTCAGAAACTCACAGAAGCAGTTCTACCCCGCCTATAGGGTCCCTAAGTCTCAGAATCAGCTTGATGGCAGAGAGGCGATTTTTTGTTTTATTTTAAACCCTGATGAGATAGCAGTCATTCCTAACCCATAGCAGCACCAGAGCAAAAGGAGATGAGTGTTTCAGTGTGGTGTCAGAGCAAGATGCCATTGATGGGACAGCACTTGCCATGCTTCTTTACAGTTCTCTCTTTGGGTTGATCTTGGTTTGGGTCAGGACATTGAGGGTTTCACATGAGAAAGAGAGCAGATGGCTAGGAACATCTCAGAGTCTGTGAACCAATGTCTCTGCTTAACTTCGATTCTTTGCATGGACATAACTCCAGGGACCTGGGACCTCCTCTCCAGGAGCCATTGTTGCTAGGGGTCTTCAAGTCATTTCTGGTCCTGGTGAGCAAGCCTACTATCCCACGTGACATCCAGTTGACCCACAAAGTTTCCTGATCATCATAGGAGCCCATCTCCAGGCCTGTCTTCATGGAGTGCCTGGGTGTGTTTGAACTGTAGCCTTCAGTGAGGGGGTGAGTGTTCAACCAGCGTGCCACAAGGACTTCCTGGGGAACCATTCCATGTAGACATCTCCAGTGTCCTGGTGTATTTGTTCACTGAATGGAAATGCCTTTTAAGAGGGTTACATTTTTAAGACTTGACCCCTATGAAGATGAATCCATAGTGTTTTCTCTTGATTAATTAAGTACCTCAGCGTGGGATTGCAGGGCCATGTTATTGGTGTGTTTAAGTTCAGGAAAAGCAGATGTTAAATTTCAACCAGCAATAGCTGGGGGATTTGTTGCTTTGCTTGTTTGTTTTGAGGTGCCTGGTGAGCTGCTGTCAACAAGGTGGGTAGTTCAAATTCACAGGCCCCTCTGAAGACGAAGCCTAGGCTGCCTGCTTGTGTACCGAGACCCAGTGTCGGAAACCTGAGCCAGCAATGCGTCTGGCAGGGCAGGGGCAGGAAAAAGGGAGAGGATGTGGAGAATCCTGGTGAGGAAACAGGTAAGCATTTGGCTGCCAACTGAAAGGTGGGTGTGTTAGTCCTGGTAGACTAGAGGAACAAATTTAATAGACATACATATAGATATAAGGAAAAGGTTTATATACAAGAGGAACAGGGCATTGAGCCCAGTCCAGTTCAAAGTCATAAGTCCAATATTAACCCATATGCTCAAAATCAATCTATAAAGTCTCCTTCCAACTCACGAATCACAGGTCAGTGGGTGCAGAATCCCAGCGCTGGCAGGGCTCTCCAGATGGCTCCTCTCTTCCAGGGCTCAGGGTCCATCAACAGCAGAAGCAACTCATTGCTGGCAGAGGTCTCCATGTGGCCACCCCCACTTCAGAGGTCTGGCTCCATCAGGGCAAAGCCATGTGGCTCTCTGTCGGCTCCTCCAGTTTCTCGCATGCTGCCATCTTGTCTTGTCTGTGATTAATTGTCTCTGAGACTAACTCCTAACAACTGGGGAGATAGATTCTCATCTCCATGAGGGAAATAGCACGAAATTTCCCAGACATATCAGGATAAAGCCATGGCCACATAGAGGCCTCATTGGCTACTCAATGGCTATCTCCAGATTAACAGGCTAGACTCCACTCCTACATTTCAATCATAAAATTAACAGAAGCACACGACTGCCACAGTGGGTGGCCCTACCAGCAGAGGAATGTGCTGGTGGTCTGCCTGCACAGAGATCCAGTCTGGAGCCCGCCATGGAACAGAGTTCCGTTCTGCTGGATGGGGCTGCTGTGAGTCAGAATTGAGCTGGCAGCACCTATCAGCACCAGAGGGACGAAGCTGTCTTCGTGATTTGATCTGTGCAGTTATGTTTTCTGTATTGATAAACATCTTTCTTTGGAAAAGAAGGGGTCGCTATGAAGTTTGCCTCATTTCAGAAAGGAAATTGCCCTGACCTTTGCTCCCAATTTTAATGTCATGCCTGTTACAGGGAAACTGTCTGCTCTTCTTTCGCCTTCCCTTCCCCCTCCTGGATTATGAGATTTTCAGACGTATGGGTATGTCTCATGCTTGTCTCTGGCCCCAGAGTTTAGAATGATGCCTGGCTGAGGCCATCACATGATCATCTGATGAGTAGATTTATCAATGTTTGTTCAAGATCTAGGTAGAATGGGTTTGATTTACTCAGCAATCATCAAGTCAAGCATGATGGCTAATTGGGGGCGGGGTGAGAGATAGGCTTCATATTTTTAATGGAGATGTTAAATGGGACAGGAAGCAGCACCTTCCATTACTGAGCACTTAGGATAGGCGCCAGGCACTAGAGCAGGTGCTCCCAGGATGTGTCCAATTGGCATCAAGAAACAAATGAGCCAGTGGCACTTCAGGCATGCAGGAAACCCCAGTTTAATTCCCCACCAATGCATCTGGGGAGGCTTGTGTGTTGCTCTGGTGTGGAAAAGACTTTAGTGGAACTTCTAGACCAGCGGTTCTCAACCTGTGGGTTGTGACCCCTTGAAAGAGGGAGGGGGGTTGTCGAAAAACCCTTTCACATGGCTCGCCCAATTCACATCAGTGGCAAAATTACATTTATGAAGTAGCAATGAAAATAATGTTGTGGGTTGGGAGGGGTCAGCACAACATGAGGAACTGTTTAAAGGGTCACTTACAGCATTAGGAAGGTTAAGACCCACTGTCGGTCACTGGGCTGGTGATCTAATGTTGGGAAATCACTTGACGAAACTCCCATCATGAGGGATGCAGGACAAGGTGGGGTATCATACACGGGGTCACCAGGAGTTGGGGTCTGACTCAAAGACAGCTCACAACAGAAAGTTTCAACTCCTCAGGTCCAGAAGCTGCCCGTGGGAGAGAAATGAGTTGACTGTCTCAGAAAGATTCAGTCTCAGAAACTGTGTACCGAGTCATGAAGAGTAGGAGCTGGTGGTAGTGGGTTTGGTCTTGGTTTTCTGGGTGTCCTGACATTCAGACAGTCATTGTGAATTGCAGTGAAGCATGTGTTACCTGTCCCTCCCATGGAGAAGGCACCATATGGTTACCTGAAGAAACCCACACAGTGCCCTGTCCTTATTGGTTAAACTGAACCCGCATTTCCCATCTGTTCATTACTTTGCTTTACTGCTGTTGTGTGTCATTGACTCTCCCAGGCATCACAGGGTCCATAAACAGAAACCTTAACCCACTGTTCACACACTTCATAAAGGAAAAACACATTTCAGCACAACCATAATGGCTGGTGCTAAGTCAATACATTACCTTCCCTACATTTTTCCCCACGAAAGATGTGCCTTCTAGGTAAAGCCCCTTGCAGAATGCCTGCTACCTATCAGGTAGGAAAACATTCTGCCTTTTTTCACCTTCCTGTCTTCTCTTTCAGTGTCATACTGTTATGATTTGTGTGTGACTGGGATGCTAGAAGCTATGCCACCACTATTTCAAATACGAGTAAGGTCACCCATGGTGGACAGAGTATAGAAGAGCTTCCACATTATGACAGACTAGGAAACCAAGACTTTGGGATCTACTTCAGATACAGCTGGCCATGGGAAACCAAATGAAGAGCAGCAGAACGTTGTCAATTACATTACATACCCAGGAAAGGTGCACAATGAATAAAGAAGATCAAAGAAGGAAGCAGAGGAGGTCTTAGAACAGCGTGATGTAGATGAATAAGGAGTCCTGCTGGTCCAGTGGGTCACAT
>PVJH01025568.1:0-21584 GCA_004026705.1 Nesogale talazaci
TCTCCAAATAAGTGGAGTGAGATTTCTTTCCAGACCTGAATTCTTTGTTACGGCGAATGTCTTCGGGGTAGGTAATTAACCTACAACTCCCCTGCGTACACAAGTGATTTCACAACTCTTAGAAAAACAGTGCTGTAAAAATAGTATTTATTGGTTTTGGGGGGGTGGGGGAAACAAAAAATACTGGCTTTTGTACCTTTTCCCCATGATTTAGACATAAACACAGAAAAGAGGACTCGGAACCGAGTGTTTGGCTTGTTCTTGTTAGCACCACAACATAACCAGTGCGCCCAGCTCCGAGAAGGCAGAGAATGTTCACTTGGTGGGGGTGGGGGTCACTGTGAGTCCTGCTCCAGCTCTTGGGGAGATCTGAGATATGGCTTCTTGGTCATCTGATGCCTCCTGGATAGGGCAAGACTTCAACTGGAGGGCTTTAAATGCTTCAAACATTTGGTAGCAGTCTGCTGTTTCCACCCAGAGAAGGCTGCGAGGGAGGGGAGTCGTGTCTCACTCCTCTTTCTCCCTGCAAAGGCTTCTTTTGCCGGGGACCCGCTAGCCTGCAGCTGGACACTCAGGACCTCAAAGGGCTACCTCCAACCAAGTAAGCTTGGCTCTGGTCGGCAGAAGCCCTCCGAGTGGGCCATGGAGATGGAATGTCCTTTCAGACGCGCTTCTGTGGGGAAAAGCAGTGGACCTGCCCACGACGGCCCGACTGGCCGGCCGGCCTCCAGAAGCACCTACTCATGCTTAGTACAAAGTACTCAACATTTTTCCCTTTCCCGCTTGACATTCTTCAAAGACTCGGTGTTTACCCCAGCCAACCTCAGCTTCCATTACCCACTGCAGGCCAGGAAACACAGGCCTAAAATGGACAGCTTACCTTCAACAAGAACGGGCACTTTGCTGAGTGGCCATGAGACACATGCCAAGCTCCCAGGCCCGTGTCTTGGGATAGCTGGAAAGGTGGTCACCGCTGCACCTTACTGCTCGGGCAGTCTCCCGAGGCTGCTGGCATAGGTACTTGATGGGACGGCAAAGTGCTTGGGACATCAGAGACGGGCTGGGACTTCCCGATACAGATCTGCCCCACAGGGCGTTCTCTGTAATCTTTACGGGGGCACCCTGCCAGGTGCTACTCCTGCATTCGCTTGTTAGGCTTGTCCCAACCTTGCAGGGAATGCAGGGAACAGGCAATCGCTGAAACACTGTCCCCGCTAGGGCTCCTCCAGGACCCTAGATGAGGGGTGGCCCTGCAGGTACCCCAGAGGAAATTCAGACAGGTCTGAAGCAATGGCTGCATCCATGATGTGTAAGTCCCCAGGCGGCCCGCTCTGGAGGACATTGACGTCAGGCTTCATCCTTCAGTCCCGCTGTGGGCCACTGCCAGGGTGGGACCAAGGATTTCTGTGACTTTCTGGGAGGAGACCACTTCAACTTCCTCTTTGGAATGGCTGGTACATGTGAACTACTGACCTTGTAGTTAGTATTCCAATGCCTAATCCCCAATATACACTTAGAGCTAAAAATGGAAATGCTTTCTTGCCTAGCGACTATCGGTACTTCATAAGCAACGTACCCCAAGAGAAAAACAATTTAAACACAAGAAGTTCCAATCAGGTTCCAACCCGAGGTCTTTGTGAGGGCCACAGACTGAGTTAAGGGACAAAGCACAGGCTAAAAGGCCGCCTCCCCGTTACAGCTTCCTTCTTTCAGGACAGGGAGGTGAACATTCCAGGGGCTGGGCCCCCGTACTCCCTGGCTTTGTTTCCAAGTTCTAGAATGAAATCCAAAAACAGGTGATCGATCGATCGATCCAGCTTTGTTGAAGGCAAATCTAAAAAGCGCTTCAAGACCAGGCAGCCTGGGAAATCCTATGTTCCAGGTCATGTGATCAGATGAACAACAAGAAGCCTAAAATGACGGGTTCTCGGAGCTGCCAGCTTGGGGGTGAAGTTTGGCAAGTCTCCTCAGGCTGTGAGGTGCTGGGCGGTCCTTCACATCTTAGTCAAAAGGCACTTCCAGCCTAGCTGAGGAAGAGGGCAGAGACTTTCTACAGGAAAGAAGGAAGCGCCGCGCTGGCAAATTTAAGGCATTCACCCTCAGGCCAGCTCTGTGGTGACGTGAACTCTGACCCTTGGCTGCGTCACTACCAGGCCCTTCTAATTTGCCCACTTCCTCTCGCCCCCTCCCCGCCCCCCAGCATTCCTCTGGTCTTAATGGTTGGTAGACTTGAAAAGTGGCTGCCTCATCTCCGAGTGCAAACCAACAGTGCTCTCAGCTGTCCCCTAAGAGGAGAGTTCCTGCAAGAGACATGGACTAGCCAACAGTCCGACTGAACTCGAAAGCCTGATGTGGACAGGGCCCTGGGGCAGGGGGGCTTGGTTTCAGATGCTGCGGGCTCAGTCACAGAGGCAGGGCTGCCTTGCTGGAGAGCTGACGTGGCTGGGAGCCTCGGTATACACGATGCTTGGAGGAGTTCTCGCACCTCAGCTTAACCCGTCATCAGAAAGATGCCCACCAAGTGGAGGCTGCGTCATTCCTGAGATCTTTATTCCTGGGAAGTAAGCCTGGGAAGTTAGGAAATGAAAAAAGCCTGGGTCACAAACAGGCTCACTTTAGTCCTTTTGTGGGATGGTTCAGGGACTTTTTGCTCATGTTGAAATCCCCTGTGTATGTTTGCTCCAGACTGTTAAGTCAACATTTGGAGAGACAGTTTCAAGATTGTTCCGATAACTTTGGAAGACAAGAGACAAACTAGGGGTGAGATCAAAAGCTGGAATTCCACAGCCCTAACCAAGGCCGGTTTTACAACAAGAAATCAATGCAGTTTCATTCCAGTATCTTCTTCTTAGGTCTCCTATTAGACTGTGTTAAGGCAGCAGGGTTAGCCAGGAACTTGCAGAAGTCATGAAAAGGGAGGGGAATAAGCTTGCATACAGGCCCCCACAATGAAGGGTCTCCCACTTTATTGCTAACAGTATTACCTGGAGAGAACCCCACATCCAAATTCCTGAGCAGCTGGCGGTCTCAGATCACTGTCAACCCCTTGGGGGAGGCTCTGACATGGCCAGCATGGAGAGAGTGGGGTCAGAGAGCTGAGCACTACCTGAGCAGAGAAGATGGGAGAAAAGAAGGAACAAAGCAGCTCCGACGAAACCCAGCTGAGAAACGAGCTAGGAAATCATGGCTCTGGAGTGAAGTACGCAGGAGCCAGGAGAGCCACACACAAGGGCATGGAGCCAGGGGGAGCAGGGGCAGCCCAGGGTCCTGTGGCACGTGACCTCAGTCAGGGAGCTGGTAGAGGGCACAAAGCATCAGAAGAGTCTGCTCTTGCTGGAGACTCGACTTCTAAAAAACACCAAACTCAAACGAACTTCTCAAACGATTCCAGAACAGCAGGCTGGTAGAATGGGCCAGCGTATGGGGAAATATTGGTCTCAGGAGAGGCGGTCAGGGCTGCGACACCCATCTCCCACGGAGGCAGCAGCTCTGGGGCTCAAGGGCAGCGGGTGGTCCTGGCACCCGGAAACCAGGAAGTCAGCTCCCGGGTGGGATTCTTTCCAGGGCAATAGGCGTGTGCCAGCCTGGCGATGTGGCCAATCCCATCAGGGTTGGTTCTGCCGCTTTGCGATCTCTTCCTGTACACGCCGCTCGAGGGCCTCTCGCATGAGCGGGTCCAGAGGCGCGTGCGCTGACACCTGCTCACTCACTCTTCCAGGGTCGTCGTCCTATGTGGAGAAGAGTCAGCAAGCTCAGGGCCTGGCCTCTTTGGGAAAGGCGGCCTGCCCTGTGCCTAGACACGCTCACAGAAGGCCAGGGGGCACACGCGGTCTTGCCAACCGCTACTGCTGCCCAGGCCATCCCATCAGTGATTCTCAAGGGGGGGGGGGCCCTCGAGCCTTCTTGATTCCCCTCTGAGAATCACTGTGTCCCGGGAGCGGGCCGTGCTTGGAGAGCGTCGCCCGGCAGTCCTGGGCTCCTGTGTGGAGCACACACTGCCCAAGGGCCCCATGGACAGCAGTGGTTCAAGACCCGGCAGGGAGGCCTACCGTGGCCCAGGCCCTCCAGGTTGCAGCAGCCTCCACCTGCGGCGTACCTGATACACAATCACTGACGTGACCTCTCCGCTGTCGGCCTCATACTCTAAGCAGAAGAGCTGATGGCCCGAAGGCTCCAACTCAGAGCCACCACTACTGCTGCTTTCACCGGACTCCTCATAGTCAGGGTTGCTGGGGTGAGAAGAACCATCTGGAGGGATGAACCAGAGTGAGAGGGAAGAGGGGGAGGCGGGGGGTGGCCCTGCCCAAAGAGCGGATGCAGGAAGACATCCTGCAAACTAAGTCCTAATCTTCTCGTGGGACCAGACGTGTGTGTGTGTGTGTGTGTGTGTGTGTGATGTGCTGCCAGTGTGATTTACCTTGCTGGGGGCCCAGCACCGTCCTGTCCTGTAGCAGGTGGCTACCGTGTATTTTTAATCTAGTGAAAAGAATTAGAAGGTCACTGAGGAGTGGAGAGAAGAGTCTCTGGGGCCCCTCCTGGGTTCAAGTGCAGGTCCTGCCATGTTGTTGCTCTGTGCCAAGGTGCTCCCCAGGCCTCAGTGTCCTAACGTGTGAAACAGATGTAATAATCTGTCCCATCTGAGGGGGAGTAAAGACTCAAGGAGCTGGGCTGAGCCCGATGGCGTCGTGGTTGAGTGCGGAACTGCGGCCCACTGACTTGGCAGTTCAAATACAGCAACAGAGGGAGCAAGGCTGGGCTTCCCACTCCCACCAGAGGGCAGTGATCCACCCCCCTTCCCCCCCCCCCCCCAAAATAAAAAAAATAAAAAGACTTCAGGAGCTAGTGTGCTCAAAACGGAAAAGCACTTCTGGTGAGGCCTGGCACCGCTGCCATGGTTCGCTACTGGGACCCTTAGATCACAGGGGAGCTGTGTGTGTGTCCTTTCTTGGGTCTGCACTTTCCTTCACGACGGTAGGTACCCTGGTCCCTGACGGCTGGGCGAGCCCTTCTCGCTGCTCAGTCCTGGGGAGACAGATACAGGGCCTCGAGGGCACACCTCCACACACCTTCCCGCTGGCCCCGGGCATTTCCCCGGGCCCCTGGGATGGCCAGGCTGCTTCTTAACTGGGGGCTACAAGCCCTCCCTGTTTCCCCCCGGGGGGGGGGGGTGCAAGAAGTAAGGAGAGGAGGGCCGCCGAGGTGGAAGGCCCGGGCGGGGACGCGCAGTGGCTGTTCCGGGCGAGCAGGGGCGTGCGTCGCGAGCTGACGGCGACCGGCGGCCTCACCTCGGCGTCGCGGCAGGTAGACCTGCAGGTCGGGCTTGCGGGGCCGCGTGGGCGCCGGCGTGTGGCGCCTCCGTACCTTCTCCTTGGCCGCCTGCTTCACCTTCTTGTCGTAGTCGTCCCTGCGGGGAGCCGGGCGGGGGTCAGCGGAGCCGGGCCGGGCCCGGCGGGGGGCGGCGGCGGCGGCGGCGGGGCGGGGCGGTACCGAGCGAGCTGGTTCTGTCGAATGTGGTGCACGAAGCCGTGGCTCATGTCCAGCCGCCCGCCGGGCTTGCAGCAGAGCCCCGGCCCGGGGTCCGGCGCCGCCTCCATCGGAGCCCCGCTCGCCCAGCGCCCGCGGCGGGTCTCAACAGGCCCAACGGCCGCGCGCTCCTCGGACGAGGCCCATCTTGCCCCCAGCCTCGTTTCCGGTTCCCCAGCCCCGCTTCCGGTTCCCCGAGCCCCGCTTCCGGCGCCGCGTCGTGGCTTCCGGTCCCGGGAGGCCCAGTCGGGCCGAGCTTGGCCGCGCGGGGAAAGGATGCCGGGCAGGGTCGGGGTGGGGGGGTGCTTGGTGAGGGGCCAGGGAGGCATTTCTACCACTTGGACCGGCTTGTTGCTAAGTGACCCGATTTTAGCATTGGTAAAGCCGGACGCTATTGAGGTGGGAGGGTGGGGAGGGGGTAAGAGGGGGTCTATTCCCTTCCCTTTCTGCAGAGATCCCCTAGCTTGTCACGCATTCTTTCCAAAAATTTTAAATTTTTTTTTTGGGGGGGGCCTTTGGTGGGAGTAGGAAGCCCAGCCTTGCTCCTGGAGAGCTGCTGCTGGATTTAAACTGCCAACCCTCCAACTGTGGGCGCCCGCATACAACCACTAGGCCCCCAGGGCTCAGCCGGGACTTTGTTTTAAAACGCCGTAGGATGCGGGGAAAAATTGTTTAAAATCAGGACTGTCCTGCCCAAAGCGGGAGGTCTGGTCACTAATATCATCCATTCAACACGGCTTCCGCTTACATCTGATAGCACAAAATAGACCTGAAAATACACATTACTGTATGGTCAAATCAGGCAGCCCCCTGGACCGGGCAACCCCTTGCACCAACCTCAGAAGAAGGAGATGAACAACTTACTGAACTACGTGACCCCTACCTCTGGCACCTCACAGAGCTTATCTCCCCGGGGAGGGCACAGCCTCTACCCAGGCAAGGCACAGAGCTCCCCCTCCAACATTCCGGGAAACAAGTTTGAAAAAAGAGATGACTTGCTCACAGGTCATCTCCCAACCCAAAACTTGTAAACGCAGTAGAAGAAACCTCCCTTTTCTTTCATCAGCCCGCATGCCAGTAGCTTAAACCCTATATATATATCCCACCACCCCAATTGCAGCGCTGCTTTCCTGACTTAACTCTCAAGCCGCTGGACCTTCAAGGAGCTCAAAATGTTTCTCTCTGCTGTCCCTTCCCTTCCCATAAGTCCTTCACTAGCTCCAATAAAGCCTATATATTTGCTTTTTGTCCCTGAGCTCTGTCTTCCTGCGGCTCCGTCTCAACTTCTCAATTACCCAATCACACCCCTCAACGTTTGGTGCGGAGCCTTTCTGTCTCTCTTTCTGGTGAGAGGCAAGTGTGGACGGCCCTCACAGCGGCATGAACTGAGAGCGTTATTTGGTCCCAGTGAGCGTCAGTTTTTGCACTTATGGACACAGTAGGACGGGGGTGGTGTTGGTTGGCGGCATCGTGCTAGGAGGCCTGGACCAAGATGTTCTGCCTGCCAGCCCTGTATTATTATTACCAAAAGTGACCCCAAACTCACTGCCATGGAGTCACTGCTGACTTCTGTCTACCCTATAGGACAGGGTAGAGCTGCCCTGTGCATTTCTGTGACTGATTCTTTTTTTTTGGGGGGGGGGGGCATCACTGCTGGAATTGAACCTCTGTCCCAATGGGTTGCAGTCCCGCGCACAACCACTACGCCACCGGGGCTCAGCCCATTGCAACTGATTCTTGATGGGGCTAGAGAAGCCAGACATTCTCTCAAAGAGCGGCTCAGTGGTTTCAGACTTAGAATTTGGAGTTGGCAGCCCTGTACTTAACCACTCTGCCACTAGAGCTCCTATGTGATGGTTAAGCTACCTTTAAGAAAAAAAGATTAGGAATTCCTCATTAGAGGAAGGGACCAACTGTGTTATGTCCACACAATAGAATACTACGGAGCAACCAAGAGGGATGAACTACTGATAAACCAACAACACGGATGAATTCCAAACAATCATGCTGAGTACAAAAAAACCAGGCCAGAAAGCAAAGCAAAATCCCAAGAAGTATACACACTGTGGCACTCCATTTATTTAAAACTCTCCAGTGGCTTCCGATTCAGAGGAAGCCTAGGAGCATAAAGCCTCGTCCTTCTCACTAGGAACTCCTGGTGGTTTCCATCTGTTGACCTTAAGACCAGTAGTCTAATGAATAACCCACTGCACAAACCAGGACTTCTGCAAATCAATCTATAGTGACAGTGGGTTGGTGGGGCTAAAGGAAACACTTTTACATTTAGTAAGTTAATTGTGGCAATTGCCCCAACTGTATAATTTGTCAAAATGTAACATTAAATGTACACTAACGTGCAGTTTCTTTCTTTTCTTTTTTTGTTTTTTTGGGTACCACTGCCCTCAGGTGGTGGGAGTAGGAGGCCCAGCCTTTGCTCCTGTGGAGCTGGAATTGAACCTCCATCTCAGTGGGCTGCAGTCCCGCGCACAACCACTGTACCACCAGGCTTCAGCTTAAAACATTTTTAAAAATTGGGGTCTTGTACAACTCTGATCACAATCCATTCATCCATCCATTGTGTCAAGCATATTTCTACATTTGTTGCCATCATCATTCTCAAAACATTTGCTTTCTACTTGAGCCCTGGGTATCAGTTTCTCATTTTCCCCCACCCTCCCTGCTCCCCCCTCTCATGAGCCCTTGATAATTTATAAATTATTTTGTCATATCTTACACTGTCCAATATCTCCCTTCACCATTTCTGTTGTCCACCCCCCCCACCCAGAGAGGTTATATGTAGATCCTTGTAATGGGTTCCCCCTTTCTGCCCCATTGTTCCTCCACCCTCCTGGTATCGCAACTCTCACCATTGGTCCTGAGGGGTTCATCTGTCCTGGATTTCCTGTGTTTCCACTTCCTATCTGAACCAGTGTACATCCTCTGGACTAACTGGATTTGTAAGGTAGAATTGAGATCATGATAGTGCAGGGTGGGGTGGGGTGGGGGATGGGGTGGGAGTGGGGTGTATGGGGGGTTGGGGTGTGGGGTGGGAGAAGCATTTAGGAACTAGAGGATAGTTGTATGTTTCACTGTTGCTACACTAAATGTGCAGTTTCTTATGTGCCAACTATATCTTAAGAAACCAAATGTAGGGCTGAGCCCCGGTGGCGTAGTGGTTGTGCGCGGGACTGCGGTCCACTGGGATGGAGGTTCAATTCCAGCAGTGGGGCTGGGCCTCCTACTCCCACCACCAGAGAGCAGTG
Source organism: Nesogale talazaci (assembly GCA_004026705.1). Classification (NCBI taxonomy): domain Eukaryota; kingdom Metazoa; phylum Chordata; class Mammalia; order Afrosoricida; family Tenrecidae; genus Nesogale; species Nesogale talazaci. Next base: position 8,787 of record PVJH01025568.1, read on the forward strand.
ATGCCCAAAAACAAACAAACAAACAAACAAACAAACAAACAAAAAGAAACCAAATGTAATGCCATCGAAAATTGATTCTGGGCTGAGCCCTGGTGGCCTAGTGGTTGTGTGCAGGACTGCGGCCCACAGGGTTGACAGTTCAAATCCAGCAGCAGCTCTCCAGGAGCAAGGGTGGGCTTCCTACTCCCACCAGGGGAGTGATGCCACACACACACACAAAAAAAAAAAGGAAAGAAAGAAAAGAAAGTTGATTCTGAATCTTAGCAATCTTGAGATGTCCAAGGTCGTAAATATTTGAGAACAGCCGCATCTCTACTCCCAGGGTTTGAACCACTAAATCTGCGGCTAACAGTCCAATGCTTACCCCACAGCGCCACCAGAGCTCCATTAGACCTCAGTAAAACCAAACTCAAATCAAATGCGCTGCCAGTCAGTGTCACCGTAGGGACATGAGCAGGGCTGTGTAGAACTGCGCCTGTGCGCTTCAGAGGCTGTAACTCTTTACGGGAGGACAAAACACCGTCTTCCCCCCAAAGTGGGGCTGGTGGTCGCGAGCAGCGACCCCTCCAGGGCTCCATAGACCTCGGTAGGGCGGTTTAAAAAAAGGAACCAAGGGGAGGGAAGGAGGTGTGAAAGTCACAGACCCTTACGCTCGAGTTTGATCACTTTCTGGATAAATCCGCCTAGACCAGCGATTGCTTATTCCTTGTGGTATAAGCAACCGGAAATGAGAACCTCGGGTTGCTGCGTGGCGTCACCTAGCTTTGTGCTGGGACGTCCGTCTGTAGATGGCGTGGGAACCAGCCTCTTGGTTTCGTTTTCGGAGCACAAAGTGTCTGGGAGAAACCTGAACCCTTCGCATGACAGCTTCTTTGATTCAGAAAAGCGGCAGCCAATAAGAGGCTCCTGCCTCTTTAAACGGAAAGTGCAGGGTGACAGGGCGGCAGGCGCACGAAACTTTCACCGGAGCACACGCACCTAGAACGTAAACACACCCGACGCGCAGCCCCGCCCACACTTCCTGCCGCGCGGTTTGACCCTCCGCGCGACTCGTAGCGTCGCTCGCGCTCGCTCACGGCGCCGCTCCTGATTGGCCGCGAGCGCCGCGCTCTTGCGTGCCCTGGCCGAGCGGGACGGCCGGGCGGGTAGTGGCGATGTCTAGCCGATCCAAGCGGGAATCTCGAGGCTCCACCCGCGGGAAACGCGAGTCCGAGTCGCGGGGCAGCTCGAGTCGCGTCAAGCGGGAGCGGGAGCGGGAGCCGGAGGCGGCCAGTGCCCGGGGTAGCCCGGTGCGCGTGAAGCGGGAGGCGGAGCCGGGGCCCGCCCGCGAGGTCGCGGTGCCCGCCTTGCCGGCCGTGCGCGTGAAGCGGGAACGCGAGGCCGATGAGGACTCTGAGCCCGAGCGGGAGGTGCGAGGTGCGCGAGGCCGAGCTGGGCCGGGCCGGGGCGGGGCGGGGCGGGGAGTCGGGGCGTCGAGACCCCCCGGAGGGGCCTGCTGGCGTGGATAATGACCGTTCCGGGGCCAACCCGCCGTCCCGGAGCTGGGGGCGGGGGGGGACGCTCGGCGAGCTGGGCGAGCCGTCTCCCACGGGGTTTTCTTGGGGAAGCAGAGTGCCAGGTTTTTCTTTTGCGTCACCTCTGGGTGGGTTCCAACGGCCGACGGAGGGGAGTTGCGGAGCTCTTAACGGTCCGCTCCGTTCCGGAGCCGCTCGCTGGCCGTCGGAACCGCAGTTGCCACGCACTTCTTTTACGTTGGTCTAGTCCTTTGATTGTCGACTGCGGATATTTTTATATTAGCAGCGGCCGCTCTAGGGAGGGCTTGAAGGTGCGCGGCCCTGTGCTGCACTCTGTAGACGACAGGGCTGGACTCGGTCCGTTTTTTGGTATAGCTCTGAAATATATATACCCTTTGCTTAGGCCACGCGTTGGGCCGCTCCGATGGAAACCACCAGCCGCTCTGAGACAGAAAGACGAGGTTTCCAAGAGCTAGCCTGGGCAGCCCACAGGGGCAGTTGGGCCCCGTTTTGGGGGTCACTATGACTCGATGGCATTGCGTTTAGAGTTTTGTCTTGCTCACCATTTCCGTCACTACCCCACGGGATACTAAGAGACTGGTCCAAGTGAATCCCACAAGTTTCTTATATGCACGTAGGAGAGCTGGTTAGCATGCAGATTATGATTTAGTGTATCTAGGGTGGAAATGAACTAGCTAAAAATGCTGGTTTTCCTTTAGTCCTTGCATCCAACCGTTCAGAGGTGAGAGCCTGGGCATCTGCCTACAAGTGTCCTTCGGCTGGGACACTTCGTTCCGGAGAGGGGGGCTGTCATGCCCCACATCTGAGACTGAGTAACTGAGTTTTGGGGCAGGTGGGTTTCACAGTTTTGCCTGTAAAGTAGTGGCAGTAGTTGAATTCCCGCTTTGCCTCCTTTCTTCTTTTTTTGTGGAGGCTGAATGTCCCCTAGCACTCTCTGTGAGAGGATGAGATTTTTGACACATGATGGCTGGGCTTTGTTTCCTAACTAAGATGCTCTCTAAAAGAGGGCCCTGGGGACCTAGTGGCTACTCATTGGGCTGCTAGCTGCAAGGTTAGGCGTTAGAAGCCACCAGCTTCTCTGTGGCAGAAAGACGAGGCTTTCTGCTCTTGGAGAGTTATGGCCTGAGAAACCCAGAGGCAATTTCACCCCGTCCCCCCAGAGGGTCCCTGTGAGTCGGAATCGACTCGATGGCACTGGGCTGACCCGGTGAGTTGGTGCTCTCTGGACAAGGACATACTACTTGGTAAAAGTGGAGCGTTAGAGGGAAGAAGGCCCTCGAGGAGATGGAGTGGCACAGTGAATGCACCAGTGGGCGCAAATACAGCAATGGTTCAGCTAGCGCAGGGCCGGGCAGTGCCTCCTCCTGGTGCACAAGAGGTCGACACTGACATCTAACAGCAAGAACATGCTCTCTTCCTTCTTGCCGGAAGCCTGCTGTTCGTTTCTGGGGAGCCCAGTACGGCTCCCAGGGACCCATGTGTGCAACAGAGTCTAGCTCCATTGGGGTGTGCTGGCGCTGATCACTAGGCACGCGTCCCGAGACACCACTGGGTGAGTTCACACCACCAGGCTGCTTTCCGTCCAGTCGCTGAGTGCCTAACCATCTGTGCCAACCTGGAATCCTGTTGAACGCCTGCCATCGATCGGGGCACAGCACAGCCCCTGGCCGGTGAACGTGGTCAGTACTGACTTTTCACGGAAAGCTTGGGTAACGTGCCTCAGGAGACCTGCTTCTGAGAAGGCGGTGGAGTTGACTCGGGTGCTTCTCGGATACATGTGCGGTCTCCCGGAGTTGGTGGCAGCATGACAGCCCCTGGTTATCTCTTGCTGACCAATCCCAGCCTTTTTTCCCCTCTCAACTTTGTGCTCCTGACTTTCATATACGAAAGGGCTTCAGAATGCTTGTGGAAAACTCCGTTATCTTTTCACCTCATTTTTCCATGCACATAAGAAGCCCCCTCATGCTGCTGTACACCAGGTTCTGGTGTGAAATAGCGGATGCCTATCTTTAGGCTCAATTCTAGAGGAGGGGAGCCTCTTGCTCTTCAAGACTTTATATTCTGCCTTGTACGGGCATGGCTATGCTCTAATATTCAGCCCTCAAATTTCTTGCTCAGAGTTTTGTTATATTTTTGTTTTAGGCCCAGGGTCTTGTAATTATTTCCTACTTTCCTTTGTGTCCTGTATGTGTCCTTAAGTTATACAGTGTTTTATTTTGTCTGTGCTATAAGTGGAATCCTACGTATGTGGTGTGTTGACAGGCCTTTTCCATTTTGCCCGTCACATACTTGGGCTTCGTCCACATGAATGTTTTGGCTACTTAATAACTCACTGGTGGTGATAGACCCAAACCGGGTGCTCTGTTTGTGACGAACTTTTGGCTGCCTTCTAGTTTTGGCTTTCTCAAACATGGCTGCTACAGATGTTTTAAAACAGTGTCTCGTGGCACATGCTTGCAGAAGTTTCTCTGGGGTGAAGCATTCGAAGAGAAGTTGCTGGGCAAAGGGCCTGCATGTTTGTAGCTTTGATCCCGCCACGCTATTTTCACATAGCCGTGGCCGTGTAAACTCCACCAGCAGTTCTTGAGTACTCCCCTGGCTCTGCATGTTCGCCAGCCCTTGGATTTTCCTCTCTGCCGGGTAGGAAGCGACTGAGGCTGAGCATTATTGTTTTTAATCTATGAAAGCCGCTTTCATTGACGAATCCCTCTTCATGACGTGGGCCCTTCTTCTCCTGGGTTGTTTGGCCTTCTCAGTGCTGCACAGCGTCTGGGTGTAGCTGTAAACCATTCCTTGGCTGGCTACTTTAGGTCCAGCTGTAGTCTCCTAGTTGGTGGCTCGTGCTGCCATTTGTGGCTTTGCCACCAGTGTTGCAGGACTACCTGCGTAGGAACTCATCTTGATGAGTGCATCCCATTCCTGGCTTTTCCCTCCTATTTGTGCTTGACCCTGAGTTCCTAGTAAAGGCTGTGATACTTTTCCTTGCAGCCAAGAATGGCCGAGTGGATTCTGAGGACCGGAGGAGCCGCCACTGTCCGTACCTGGATACCATTAACAGGTCAGTAGGGTGGGTGACGAGGGCACCAAAAAGAACAGCTCATGTAGAAGGCGGGCTGAGGCCCGGTGGCGTGGTGGTGGCGCGGGACTGCGGCCCACTGGGTTGGAGGTTCAAATCCAGCAGCGAGGCTGGGCCTCCTATCCCACCACCAGAGGGCAGCGATGCCGCACAAACAACAACAAAAGAACAGCTCATGTAGAAGGTACATGGGACAAGTTGTTTTTTCCTTAGCCCTTCTGAAATTGTGCTGCTTTTTCTTATACTCACTTCTCATTGACATGAGTAGGTTCCAAAGGTCGGGTTTTTATGTGACGTCAGCGTTAGGCAAACATGGATGACACCAGATAACACAGTGGGAGATGATCACATCATGACATAGCTATCAAATGACATGTTGAGCCACCAGAGAGACCCGAGAACCATGTGCTCCCTTCAGCATGAGCAATGTTTGCCTTCCTTGCACGCAGCCTTTCATTACTGCCCATGCGTGTCAGTAGGCACCCCACAGTCGAGACTTGCACTGTTATAAATATGAAGGGTCAGGTAAGGAGATGGTCAGTGAGCAGTAGGGCTTGTCCTTTACTTGGGGGAGGCCGAGTGGATGTTGAGAACAGAGCTGTTGTTTCTGGGTGAGATTGTAGTTCTTTTTGAATGTGTGTTGGGGTAACAGAGCAGTGTGTCCCTAGAAACGGTAAAAGCAAAGTGGAACATTTGTTGAGTGCCCATATATGCTAGGTGCTATTCTAAGTGCTTGGGATTCAACAGATGTAGACCCCAAAGACATAAACATTTGTCCTAAAGCAAAAGTATCTCCCTGTCTTTTCTTGGACCTCTTTTTTTTTCTGACTTAGATAGCCTAGAATGCTTTTCAGTTTACCTAATAGAACGTTCCACATAAACAGATTGTTCTAGGTAGGCTGCGCACGTAGCCAGATACTGAGCATCGGGAAGATGGCTTGTGCAATGGAGGCACTAAATTTGACATTTCGTGGGGTAAATAACCAAGTGTGGTTCAGGAAGTTAAACACTGTCACGGAGTGGGTGCCGACTCCTAGCCATCCTCCAGGACAGGCCGGAACTGCCCCTGTGAGTCCTGAGACACGTTCTCTTGATGGGAATAGAAAGCCCGTCTGTCTTCTAGGTTGCGGTGATTTTGAATTACTGACGCTATGATTAGCAGCCCAACTTGGAACATCTGTGCCACCCCTGGCTCCTTTTTGTGTGGTTACTAGCCACACCTTTATTAGCTAGGGCAGTGGTAAGGGACTCTTAGCAACTAATGAGAGGTAGTGAGAAGAAATCCTCTTGCCATTGTGGGTGGATTCAGTGGACATAATGGTCTTTGTGCCTTAACTGCCACACTCATTTGCATTTAGAGCAACAGACCTATTTGTGGATACTTGCCTGGACTTCCTCAGGCTTTTCATTTACTCTGGTCGACATTTTCCCTTTTTTTTTTTTTTTTGTGTGGCATCACTGCCCTGGTGGGAGTAGGAAGCCCAGCCTTGCTCCTGGAGAGCTGCTGCTGGATTTGAACCATCAACCCTGTGAGCTGCAGTCCTGCACACAACCACTACGCCACCAGGGCTCAGCCTCCGTTTTTATAAAAATACATTTTTTTAAAAAAAAGTAACTATGAATCTTATAGTAATTTAGATGAAAGGGCACATTTCACCCTTTATGTTCTCCTCCCAGTAGTTTTTTCATTTTGAATGCTATAGGGGCCCGGTCCTTTAGCTCTGTCTTCAGAGAGTGACTGTGAAGGAGGCTTCATGAATATTTGTGAGCAGCAGGTCACTGACTGTGTGTGTCTGGCGACACCTTGACTGCTGTGGGCTGTGGTGTGTGAGGAGGAGTTGTGCTCCCAGAGTCTGTGCAGGTGTTGAGCCTTCTTTGAAGAATGCTATTGACATTGGGGACATGGGGTCGGGACTACTTAAGTTGTCCTCCTTGACACCCACTTCTCTTCATTGTCTTTTCCATTGTTTTTTTTAGGAGCGTGCTGGACTTTGACTTTGAGAAACTGTGTTCCATCTCCCTCTCCCATATTAATGCATATGCCTGCTTGGTGTGCGGCAAGTACTTTCAAGGTAAATAGCGCTACATGTTGTCTCCTTGCTCAGCATTCTACGTTAGACACAGGTTTTCTGAGAGTCCTCTGTTTGTATTTTAAAGACAGGAAGCTACTTTCAGGAGTCATGATCAGTAATCCTGGTATTAGTCTCCAGGGACTCTTAGAAAGCCAATAGAAGCCTCTGTGGGCAGAACCTGCATAGATCTGAAAGGGAGAAAACTGATTCCCGGGGGGACGATGGGGGAACTGATCATAATTATCTACATATAATCCTCTCCCAAGGGAAGGGACAACAGAAAAGTTGGTGAAGGGACACGTCGGTCAGTGTGAGGCATGAAAAAATAATAATTTATAAATTATCAAGGGTTCGTGAGGGAGGAGCTGATACTAAGGGCTCAAGTAGAAAGAGATGTTTTGAGAATCTGATGACGACAGTGTACAAATGCGCTTGCCACAATGGAGGGATGTATGGATTGTGATAAGAATTATATGAGCTCCCATTAAAATGAATTTTTAAATGAAATTAAAGATGTTAGAGTTTTCCCATGAAAAAAAGAAAAATCAGCCCTGTGACAGATGGCGTCAGGAGCCCATAGATTCTGGGTTTCTGACCCTGCCCCTCTGATGGGTCTTCTTCTGAAAATGTTTTTGCTCAAAGCACTTTTTTTTATCAGCCCCTGCATTTGTTTCAGTTCACTGAGACCCAGCAAGCTCTATGCACATAGTGTAGTGGGGACTGTCAAAGAGAGAGCAAGTACTTGCCCACTCTTGTAAGAGGTCCAGGTGAACACACAGAGCAGTTTGTCAACCCTGAGCGACCTTAGGATCATTGTGCCCTGCGTGCACACCCTGCGTGCACACGCTGCGTGACACTGAGGACGCCGAGGCTGTAAGCGGTGGAAACCTCCATGTTAGCGGAAGTGTTGTCACGTCCATGGAGGAGGTGGGTCTTGAACTTGCAGGGCCTACAGGGTTTGAATGGACCGAGAGGTAGCTAGAAAGAATGACATCATGAACAAAGGTACCTGGGTGCAGGATTATCCACATTTTGGGCAACAGGGAATTCAGAACAAGGGATGATGGACTGTCCTGGGATATAGGTGTGTGTATCTCTATATGCTGGTGGAGCCTCAAAAAGTTCCTGGAAAAATTCCATTATCTTTTAACCAAGTTGTCCATTAACCTTTGGAAGGCCTGCCGCCTATGGAATTAGTTTTCCCGGCTAATGGCTTATGCTTTCTAGGGGACAAAGTACCTGATAAGCTCTTGTTTTTCACTGAAGATGATGATGAGAGATGTTCAGGTGGGAGCTCTCTCTCTTTTTTTTAAAATCATTTTTATTGGGGGCTTGTACAACTCTTATCACAGTCCATGCATGCATCCCTTGTATCAAGCACATTTGTACATTTGTTGCCCTTAGCATTCCTTTTTTTGGGCATCAATGCTCTCCGACCCTTAGCATTCTTAAAATATTTTCTTTCTACTTAAGCCCTTGGTATTAGTTCCTCATTTTTCCCTTACCTCCCTGCTCCCCCCCTCCCTCGTGAACCTTTAATAATTTATAAATTATTATTTTGTCATATCGTACACTGTCCAACATCTCCCTTCATCCACTTCCCTATTGTCCGTCCCCCAGGAAGGAGGTTATATGTAGATATTTATTATTGGTTCCCCCTTTCTACCCTCCTGGTATTACCACTCTCACCACTGGCCCTACAGGGACCATCTGTCCTGGATTCTCCGTGTTTCCAGTCCCTATCTGTACCGGTGTACATCCTCCGATCTAGCCGGATTTGTAAGGTCGAATTGGGATCATGCTAGTGGGGGGAGGAAACATTGAAGAACCAGAGGAAGGACACATCGGGCTGCTAACTACAAGAACTAGAGGATAGTTGTAGGCTTCATCACTGCTACACTGTACCCTGACTGGCTCATCTCCCCACAATCTTTCTGTAAGAGGATGTCTGGTTGCCTTGGTCCCCAAACTGGACTCTCCCTTATTCACAATTATTTTTGTTCTTTGATGCCTGATGCCTAATCCCTTCGACACAGGCTGGTGTCCTTCTTCCATGTGGGAACGTTATGTCACTTCATGAAATAATGCTTTTGCCACCATTGATGTGTTCTAGTGTAAAAACAGGTAAGCCACGCTTGGCTTGTGCCTCTCTGAGCTTTGCTTGCTCTCATAGCCGCTCACCCTCCTCTGCAGGTCGGGGCTTGAAGTCACACGCCTACATTCACAGTGTCCAGTTCAGCCACCATGTCTTCCTCAACCTCCACACCCTCAAGTTTTACTGCCTCCCTGACAACTATGAGATCATCGATTCGTCCCTGGAGGACATCACGGTCTGTGTGCACGAGGGCCGGGCTTGGAGCTGCTCTTCTCTGGAACCTTCCCAGGGAAGGCTTTATTTTCTGTGGGAAGAACCAGGGAAATCGAGTAAAGGGGGTCAGAGTTCAGAATTGAAGCATGTAGTTTTCAACCACCTTGTAAAAGAAGGCTATAGAAATTTGACTGCTCTCCACTTGGTGGGCTTCAATCTTTAAAAACAAACACCAAAATGGTTGTTTATTAATTTAAATTTGCAACAGTCTTTGCCAGTGATTACAGTATCCTTCTCTTAGCTATCTTATAGCCCTGAGAGGTTCTTTACGAGAGTAGAAAGCCCGTGGTTTCACACTGCTGACCTGGTGAGTCTCAGCCTAGCCCAGGACCACCGTTTGCCTCAGGAGCCCATAGAGTACCTATGGCACCCACTACCTTGCCCATCTTCGGAGTGGGCCTGTCCCCTAAGCCGGGACCAGGACACGGTTAGCAGGTCTGTGAGCCCATTTGTCGCTCTGGTTTGTGATCTGAACCGAGAGCATTTTGCTGTTCACGGTGGAGGCCAGCTGAAGTTCTCTTGGGCTATGATTGTTGTTTATTATTTTCCTCTTTTCAGTAAGTGAGTACGTATTTTATTGTTTCTTTTGAAGGAAAGGTGTTCAGGGTTTTTGAAATACAACTTAGTGCTGTAGAACGTTTGCCAGGTCTGTTAATTGATGTTAAAATAGTGAGGAACTGTATTTATTGAAAGAAAGGTTTTAAAGCAAACCACTGGTGAACTCTGCCCTTTTGGATGACCCATCTAGCTCTAACTGGGAAGACTGTGGTCTCCAGTCACAGGATGTCCTGAGAGCCTCAGTCCTGCAACAGGGCAGGAGGCATGTGAGTGCCTTAGTGGTCCGTGAGCTGGTTGGCTGTCAGCACACCCCAGGGTGGCCCTGAAGTTCCTGGCAGTCATCTCTTGGTCAGGGAGTTGAGCTCTGTGGATTCAGTGATTGGGTTAAACACAGACGTCCCATTCTTAGCACTGTGGAGAAGACACGCTCCACGTGACGTTTGTCGACACTGAGTGGTGGGGCTTTTTGGGGGGTGATCAGAAGTTCGTGATCTATTTTGTTTGTCACAGAAGTAGTTAGTTGAGTGACTTGTGTTCATAGTCCTCGAATAACAGAATTTCCTTGTGTTTGCAGTATGTCTTGAAGCCCACCTTCACAAAGCAGCAGATTGCAAACTTGGACAAGCAGGCCAAACTGTCCCGGGCGTATGATGGCACCACTTACCTGCCAGGTATCGTGGGGCTGAATAACATAAAGGCCAACGACTATGCCAATGCTGTCCTTCAGGTAGGATTCCGGCAGGATTGGTGAAGAAGAGAGGGTAACCCGGGCTGTGGGGGCTGACCAAGAAGCCTCTGCAGTCTTGTCGAGAGCCGTGGAGGGGCACCCGGGCATGGAGTTTTGCTGAGGACTCTGCTTTAGTCCTTGTTCTGCCACAAGTGACCTGCCCTCTTACTGCTACAGGGTTTGTGGCCTTGGAGCTTCTGAGGGCATAAGGCTTAGACATGGCGAGGGCCATCGTGTTGCCCGGCTAACCCAATTAAGAACTGGGTATGTTAGATAAGGTGCCGCTGTCATAAAGCCTAGGCGCGTTGTCTCGACCGTCAGATGTCGCCTTTCTGCCATTGCTCGTGGCTCCAAATGGAAATGGCAGAAAGCCAGAGTTGTCTTTCATTTGACAACCGTTCATTGTCTTTCAATGGAAAGTATGAGATTTTAGAAATCATATAAATAATATGTGCACGTTGTAGAAAACAAGAAAATGTTGGTAAGTACAGGCATACATGAGAAAATTGACCAGGGCAACAGCCGTACAATGATGCTTGATCTAATTGAATCATGGATTGCTAACATGTCTGTAAGAGGTTACAATAAAATGATTACTTTTTTAAAAAAGAAAGAAAGTTGACAGCAATCCCAGACTTTGGACAGAATGATTTTTCAAAATTGTAAATGTAAGTCTAGGTTCCCAGGGGAAACATGTGTAAAGTGAAAGCTGTGTTTCTTCCCTTGCTCTGACCTAGGGTGGCTCACAGTGTCCCGATTCCCAGATGTTTTTAAAGCCAGATAAGCACATTCAGGATGTTCTGTCCTACAGCAGTATCGTGATTTAGCTGACTAGTCCCCAGAATGATAGACAAAATTGGACTCGGCTTAACCTTTATGTTCCCTACTCCCTTGCCTCAGTGAGTGTCCATCAGGCAGTCTGATCCCCTCTGTGGCACTGTTACATTCTGGATTTGCAAATGCCCACAAAGCCTGTTGTTGCAACACTTAGGAAGTGAAATACGTGTAGGACCCCTGGTGGCACACCGGTGAAAGTTCTCTTCGCCTTTGGGGACTTCCAAAACGTCCTTATACAACCATGGTGTTGCAACACGTCACATGAAGTAGAAGAGACAGGGACCCCTGGTGGCACAGTGAGATCAGGCAGTCTGCTTCCAGAAAGATGTGTTGCCTCTCCCTGTCTTACTGAGCTGCTACGAGCTAGAATATACTTGTTGGCAGTAGGTTTACAATATGTGTATGTGCCTTACTATGTATTTAACTTGTGTTTAACATGAAATCAGTAAGTAGTCTGCAACATTAGAGAAAATTACTAATTTTTTAAAGAAAAAGTTATAACTTATGCAGATACACAAGTCTACTAGGATTATATTATCTCCTTTCCACCATTTTTTTTGTTTTTATTTTTGTTTTTGGGCATCACTGCCCTCTGGTGGTCATGGGAGCTACCTAGTGCAGCTCCTGAGAGCTGCTGCTGGATTTGAACCACCAAGCCCGCGGACTGCAGTCCCACACTCAACCACTTACACCACCAGGGCTCAGCCCCCTTTGACCATTAAAAAAAAAAAAAAGTAGTAGAAATATGTACAGCAGAATACAGACCCATCCCATAATTTTTCCAAGTCGCAGTCATTGGCAGTGTCTGCAGTCCTCACCTGTGTCCTCATCCTCCCCAGCTCCGCCCAGGGCCTATCACTCGCCCTGGCTTAGACTCTGCCCTGCTCTTGTGCTTGTCATAAACAACATGCTCCTCAGACCAGGCGGCTGAACGAGACCAACAGGGCAGCGTTTGCCCAGGACTGGGGTACTGGACAGATGGAAATGGGGAACCACTTCCACTGGGGGTGGGGGGGATGAAGAGGGAAACGAGTTCTCCTCTATGCTGTAAAGAATTCTGTGCTTGAGGCAAACAGTCTTTGCTAATAGAGTTAGACTCTGGTTGAGTTTAAAGATGGCTTCATGGGATGGTTTCAGATAGGAAAGTTGTTTCCAGGCAACAAACAGGTTTTTCCAGTCTCAATGCATCCATCAAGACTGGTTTCCATAGGAATTTTAAGTTTTGTTCTACATTCCCTGCCCCTATAGATGAAGAGCCAGCTGCAGGGTCTTTGATGACAGCACTCAGTGACGTAGCTGGCCATCATCATTTCTTCGCCCATGACGAGAGTGATCCCACCGATTGTACGCCATTTTTCTTTACTGATGAATTATGACTCAGTCACTTTTTAATTAAAAAATTGTACCTCAAAGCATTTGGAATGCTAGGAAACCAACTGTAACTTTTGTTGTTGTTGCAGTGAAAATACTCAGTTAATAGAAGAACACGAACTTTGTATAAGCTGCGTCAGAGACAACTAAAGCCTATTTTTGCATCGGTGTATTTAGGGTCTAGATTACGTGTGGGAAGTTGGAAGTGATTTACAAATTCACTGCGACACAAAAGCACTCTTTTACTTTTTACA
>PVJH01025569.1:0-31340 GCA_004026705.1 Nesogale talazaci
TTTTTTCTTTTAGAATTCAGACTTCAGAATCTCATCTCTGTTGATGTCTTGGGTACCTGCAGTGTTAACAGCTGATAAAACTGTCAGACCACAGGCAAATCAAATCAATTCTTGGGAATCCATTTCTTCATCTGTATTATGGAAATGACACTTGACTTGCCCATGTCTCAGAGCTTTTTTGAAGTTCAGAACTATAGTGTTATACAAAGGAGACTTTTAAAAGTTGATGGGGAAAGTGGAATGGAAAGATAAGGGGCTTTGTTCAGATTCTTCTTGAAACCCTCTTGTATGTTGAAAGAGCTTTGAACACTGGACTCCCTGCACAAGTATGATGTTAGCATTGTCTGGGACAATGCATCAGAATTACTTACAGAGCTTTTAATTCACAGATCATTAAACCCCATTCCTAGAGTTTCTGATTCAGTACATCCAGGGTAAGGCCTGAGAATCTGCATTTTCACCAAGTTTCCAGGGTATGTTGAAGGTGCTGATTCAACCACTGATTTTGGGGGCTCAATAGCATCAGTCTAAGTCCCTTTACTGAAAACTGCTAGGTTAAATCCAAGGGTACCTGATCTGATCTTTAGAGTTGACCTGGGCCTAGGTTCTCACTGTTAATGAAACTCCAAAACTCTTTCAGACAATCAATAATGAACTCGAATTCTTCAAAGTGCCAGCTACCAAGTGCATCTCCCTAAAGCAAACAGATCCAAGAGGAAATGGACAAAATGATGGCCAAAGATGGTAAGTGCCATAACGGATCAAGAGCAGGGTAACGAGATACCAGAGTGTCCGGGAGAGGGAAGGTTCTTCACAGAGTGGAAGTCACCTCTAAGGAATTAAAATTTAAGCTGAAACCTCAATGAGCTACAGGGTCAGCCCTACTAAGATGAGGCAAGAGCACTTCAGACAGAAAAAAGGAAGTGCAAAGGCTAGGAGGCAGACACAAGCCAGGTTAGTGGGTCAGGGCACTGAATAAGAAGCAAATTGATATGGGACAGGGTCACAGAAGGTTGATCTTGTAGGCCATGGGGATCTGGGATTATGAATTTGATCTGTAGTCTAATATTCCAAAAAACCAAAAACCTGAGGCGGTTTCCCTCGGACTCATAGCAACCTCTTTGCGTCAAAGCAGAACGGCTCCAGAGGGTTCGTCTGTCTGTTTGTTGCGACATCACTTTATTGGGAGCTCTTATAGATAATATGACAATCCATAATTCAGTTAGATCAAGCACAATTGTACAATTGCTGCCACCATCGTCTTCAAAACATTTTTTCTTCTCGAATTCCTTGATATCCCCCCTCCCCCACCCTACCCCCCAGGATTCCTTGTTTATATGTAAAACAAAGCAAAACATGATGTTAGGGAATGTGGACAGTTGCCACTGTATTGAAGGAGGCTCTATGAGTTATAGCCTTTTGAGAGAAACGCCCTCAAAAACGTCAATTAATTAATTATGTCGTGAAGTCAATTCTGAGTCCTAGCGAGGCTATAGGACAGGGTAGAACTGCCCCTGTGGGTTTCTGAGACTGGAACCCACTCAGGGAGAACACCCCACCTTTCCTCTTCAAAGTGCTCACCTCCTGGCTAGCAGCCCCGCGCAGTCCCCTCCTGTCCTCGGGGTCGCTAAGCCAGTTGATTCCTCTGCAGTGAGTTGGGAGGGTGATGCTGAAGGCCTCTGATAGCACGACAGTTAAGAGCTGACTGCAAGGCTGGTGGATCGAATTCCACAGGAGAGAGACTGGCGAACGACTCCCATCAGGATTTGAGTAGATTCCAACTCAGAGTGACCCGGAAAGGTGGCTGCTGGTTCTTGCTTCAGCACCGATACTAAAACTTGGGAAGATACAGAGATTAGCGAGGCCTCTGCGCAAGAACAGCACGCAAATTCGTGAAGCAAAAAAAAAAAAAAAAAGATGGCGGTTGTTGTTCAGTGCCACAGAGTCTGTGTCTGTGTGACTCCTGACAAGCCGATGTGCACCTGCCTGCCCGCTGCACCAAGCTCAGAGCCTCGGACACCTGCTGGGGTGGCTCCCCTCTGCCTAAAGGGTCCCCCGTGAGTGGCGACGCCTCCCTGGCACACACAGTAGCAGACTTGCCTGCACACAGATAAAAAGACAGTCACAAAGAAAGAGGAAAAGATCAAATCATAGGGTTTTTTCTGAACAGATGATTCAGAAGCAGCTGTGGTCCATAGCATAGCATCGCTGCTTCATCCTTGCCAGCCCCACTTCCCCTGCTTGCCAAAGTAGTGACTGCTTGACACAACCTCGTTCACCCTCTATGGCTCCCAATGTCCAATGCCCAGTGGCAGAGCTCAAAGCCACCACTGCCCACCTTGTCCATTCTCTCCAGGCCCTCCCCTCTTAGGCCACACATTAAGGGCTCCTGAGAAGTGATGGGAGTGGGAGAAATGGGCACTGAAGAGGCCCGTTGCCCCTACAATGCTTCCTTGGAGCACTTATAAAAATATAGTCACCTTCACCCACCTGCCCTCACCTCTGGGGCCAGACGTGGGAACTGCCTAGCTTTACTTTAAAAGCCAGATGGCTGTTTTCTTTTAAGGAATCATCCTCTTAGACTGCATCTAGAAGCCCAACACAGTTAAAAACATCTGGAATAATATCGGATGCATCTTTTTGTAAATTGCTAAGCTCCACGACAGATGCCTTGTTTGTTACCATAAGCACGTGTTTCCCCGAAGCGTCCTGTTTTTTAAGTAACTCGTGAATGGAGAATTGGGTCCAGAGAAGGAAAGTCACATTATTGAAGCCGTAAACAATGGCGTGACTCTGGCTTTAATCCTTTGAATAAGGCTTTGTTTCCCATTGACCAAAAGCTTCCTAGAGGAAGGAAAGCTAGGAGCATTCAGGAAGGATTTGTATTTTATTTTACAACAGCTTTGTGGAGGGGGAAAATCATTTGGAAACCTGAGACTCCCTTTCCTGGTCAATGGGCCTCAGAGGACACAGCCGGGCCCAGCTTCGTCTGGGGCTTCAGACGATTGCCCTCCTCCCTCCAAAGACTTCCTGACCCCCATGCCAACTGTGTTTTGTTATTGTTTTACTGACACTAACAGACCTTTATCCTGTGCCTGTATTTCACATCTTCTCAGGACATGACTAGGAACAGGTGCACCCACAGTCTATTTAAAATTACCGGCCTGGATCCGAGATACACCTCCCCCACCCTCTCCAAAACAACAATAACAAGAAAACCATTACCCTGATAGTTGCACAGCATGCTGAACACAACTTGCATCACGTGTAAGGAATGTTCGAAATGCAGGCATTTTATGTTTTTAAAAAAACAAAACAAAGTTTCCCTCATAAATTCCACCAAGCTTATGCTGTATACTCCATAATTCATGAGTCACCTGTTAATTTTTAGAACATGTAATGGCAATTGCAAAATTAGTTACCCTTCATCCGTTGAACTTGTCATTTACTTCTTCCCCAGATTTGTATTTTATTTTACTTTGCTAGTTCACACAAAACCTACCATTCCCTTTTAAAAAGAAACTGAAATCAACTAGCTAAATCAATTTGGTGTAATGGTGGGGGTGGGAGTGGGAGTGGGGAGCCGTCTGTAGGTAAGGGAAGACAATTTAGAACCCCTCAATGCATAGATGGTCACTGCTCCTGCATGAGGAGTCTGTGCCAGAGGAAGCCCTCAGGCCCTGTCTGTCAGACCCCATTGCAGAAGTCAAGAGGGCTTCTTGGACACCTGCCCCTGCCATGATTCTGAGTGAGATCATGCTCGTTTATTAATCCCCAGTGAATGAAGAATGCCACACCCCTCCTTATGGCCATCAGCCCTTAGGGCTTTTGCCTCAGGTATGTGTCTGGGGACGAAATTGAAATACTAAGTCACCCAGAGAATCATTTCAGGTAACAAGCCCCAATTACAGCTCTGCTTCCTAAGTGACTTGCCAGAGACAGAAGGTGCAGCTGAGGTTGGGCTCTGGGCTTTGTTCGCTGTAATTAGAGCGGGCGTTGCTCCTCCATCCCACCCACCCCCACCCTAGTTCGTCAGTCCCGGGGTTTCACAGCATTGCCTGTGCAGCCCATGAGAGAGCAGACTCTCCTTGATTCAGGGCGCACTGGGACAAGACGCTGAGCCCTGGCTGGAAGACAGGACCCATGCACAGTGCTTTCCAACACTGCGTGCGCTTTGTCTTGATCCAGGGAAGATCTCCGAGTTACTTCGCTAGGAGATTTTTTAAAAGATGTGTCTGAACTAGGGTGTTTAGACTTTCAGAGGCTACTGAGCATTATGAATCATCCCCATTCTCCCCAACCACCAAATAAACAGACCTGCTGGCACATACAATGTCGCATGCAACATCAAAAGGTTCACAGACTGATGCCTGGAGAACCCCGTGCTCAAACAAAGAGCATTTGCTTGACACTTAGCTACTTTCGAAACTTCTAGAAGCTAGCTCCCGGCCACATATCTCCAATACATTTAGAAACTAATGCTAAAGTAAGAAAGAAAAAGGAAAGGTCTAAAACATTGGTTCTCAACCTGTGGGTTCTGACCCCTTTGAGTGTTGAATGACCCTTTCGCAGGAGTCACCCGATTCATAGCAGTAGCAAAATTACAGTTATGAAGTAGCATCGAAAATAATTTTATGACAGCGGAGTCACCACAACATGAACAACTGTCTGAATGGCGGTGGCATGAGGAAGGTTGAGAAGCACTGCTCAAGAGAGCACTTGCCTAAAGCCCACCATGGTGGTTCTCTTGCCTGAGCAAACATTGAACTGCTGCTTGCAGCTGCCCTCAAGTGAGCTCTCCAGTCAAGGCACCAGAACAATCCACGACCCTGTCCTGAGCCGTCCCGGGAGGGGCTGCCGAGCAGACCTCTGAGCTCCATCGGGTTTGAGGGGCCGTGTTTTCAGAAGCAGATCTCTAGCAGCTCATCTTAATTTGGAAGCTCTGCTGGAAGTTTTCGGCATCATGCAACATCCGAATCTTAGTGGCTAAGCATGAATGGAACCCAACTCTCCCACGTGGAAGAGGAGACATGCCCCCCTCCCCACCTGAGCCACAAGGAGCAGGAAACCCCAGCTCTCTTCTTCACAAATCACACTCCAAGGCCTCCTGGTTACGTTGCAGGAGCCCTGGTGGCACAGAGGCAGGGTCAGCGTTGGGCTGCAACCTGCAAGGTTTGCAGTTCAAAACCACCAGCCTCTCTGCATGAGAAAGGCAGAGTTTTGTACTCCAGCAGTAAAACTATAGTCCCAGAAATTCACAAGAACAGTTCTACCCTGACCTCTAGGTCTGCGACATCATCTCAATGGCAATGAGGTACGTTCCCAGTCAAGAGATGTGCAGTATTTTCTGTGTGGGCAACTATCCTTATGTTTTGTGTTGACTTGTTGTCTCCAGGGCCAAGGACTTTGCCTCTGCCTTATTACAACTGCATGAGGTAAATATGACCCACCCCTTTCAAAGCTAAAAACACCTAGGCTCTAAGAACAACCTTCCTATGGCCACACAGTTGGCAGCAGAGATGGGGTTTTGACCTCAAGTCGTCTGTCTCCAAAGGTCTATCTCGTAATAGGAGCATGAGAACCCATGCCTACTGAATACTGTGATTCACTCTTCTTTCTCCCAGAGCTGTGGAGAAGAGTCAGGGCTACATAAAAGCACCTCTCCTTACAGAGACCGCTCCAGACTGTCTAACCAGGACGGGGATGAACGCCCTAGGATGGTTGGAAACAGTTGGCCTTCCTGTGGTCTCACTTTAGCTAACTTTGATGTCCCCTGCCCAATGGAAGCCGTCTCTGCCATGAGTGGAAGTGGACGGGTTGAAGAAGGGCTTTGTGCTTAGCTGCCCTGCTCCCAGCGCTCCTCACTAGAGAGGAGTGTAAAGAACTCCGCCCACCACAGCGCCGCCCTTCTGCTGCCTGCTTGTCACTCTGCTGCCCTCTGCGGTGGCCACTGGGAGATGAGGAAACTGGGGTCATCCAGCACATGCTCCATCATTCCCTAAACAGGGAGTGGAATATTAGTAGAGCATGGTGTGAATTTTCTGAATGTTAATTGGTAGCATAGGAAATAGTCCAGATCTAGAAGAAAAATCAAAATCTTACATGGATTTTCTTAAGTAAGAGGATCAAGCTAATGAACTAACAGTCCAACAAGGTGTGACTTTTCTAAATATAATTGGAAGCATGGGATGTAGCTCAGAGCTGGGGAAATCAAAATTTTAGGAACTTTCTTGAAGAAAGTAAGAAGATTAAATTTATATAAATTAAACAAATAGCACGCGTGCACGCGCACACACCTCACTACCATCAAGTCAGTGCTGACTCCTAGTGAATCCTGGGGTCTCTGAGATTGTAGCTGTTTACACTTCCAACTATGTGGTTTGCAGCTCAAGGTATAATCACTATACCATGGGGCTCCTTAAACAAATAGCACTACACCCACCTAAGTCACTTTAGTGCTAACTCGATACACTTAGGACATTATTTATGGGAGGCAGTATATTGCAGTGCCTGAGCACAGGACGTCAAGTGGGCAGGGAAACAACAGGCTTCTGGCTGTGGAGGGGAAGGAATACCAGGTCATCAGGTCTGAAGACAAGCCATTTACCACTCTCCAAACTGGTAGTCAGTAGGACAGGCTGTTGGTTCTAGTCCAAAAAACCAGAGGTCGATGAGCCAAATGCAAACGTAAGACCCAGCAAAAATCAAGAAGCTTTTCTGTAGCATCTACTTATACTGGAGGCCGACCAAACCCTCATGGTCCTTCCTGGGAGACTTGTAGGTCTTCACAACCAAACCACTGGAGATTCCGACCCATTCCAATCAGCACAGAGCTGTAATGATCATAGTCCGCCTCTAGTCACACTGACTCTGTACACACCTCCTCAAACCATACTTTATCTCTAAATAAAGACAATTATAAAGCCATACTTGCACACTAACCCCATTTACATATATTTTGTAAGTGAAAAAAGCTTCAAATGTATACATACAAGGAGGAACTATTTAATAATTACAGTCCTCCTTTCTGCAACTGATCTCGTGACCATAGCCAGCATGTAGAACCACCTTCTTCTACCACCCTTTCTATGTATTCCCTTTGTATTCCCTTTGCCCTTAGAAAGATCCACAGTTGATCATGATTCTTTACCTGATGAGAGAGCCCCAAACTTCATTCCCACATGGTTTAGGTCCTGCCAGAATAGGGTTGCCATAGTTTATCATTGACTTTAATCACAGGACATAGTCGTACTAATGTAAGTCCTAGGGAATCTCCTGGATTCCAGACATATTCTTATTTACCTCCACTACGGAATAACATTTTGCATTCCCCTGGGTAATCAGTATTATTCACTCCATTTGATTCCATAGCTCCCTTCTTTATTCATTGATCCAGAGACAGAAGAGCCCATCTCCCAGGTCACTCAACAGGCTTGTGCTTACAAGTGGGAATATGCCTATCTTTGGAACTAAGACCTCCAGACCAAAAGATGACAGAGTCAGGGTGCTAAAACCTTGTAGGTGGATGGTAGGCATAATAGTGAGTGGTGCCACTTCCATGTCTACCCCTTGGATCCTGGACCCATGAATCCTGACTATTGGAGGAAGAGGACCATATTATATTGGCCACTGACTTAGAGCATATACAGTCTCCTGGAGAATATTGCCTCGGTCCTGCAATGTATTCCATCTAGCTGGTGATGTAATTGTGTCTTTAGGAGTAACTGCTAGTTCAAAAGTTACTCTGAAGAATGAATATCTTAGTAAACATACTTGGAGAAGAGTTTGGAACACCATAACCATTCAAAAAGTATTACTGTTGTGATTATTATTGATCATTTTCATAATTGCTGAAAGGTAAACCAACTGTTTGCAGAGCTAAAAGGTGATGCTGGAGACCCAGCAGGTAAGTTGTAGTTTCTTGCAGAAGTCACACAGGTGAGGAGTTAAGCAGGTGAACCTGGTGGGAAGCCTCAATCAAAATTAGCATGAATGGAGCTCTAGGGTTAGAGTTTGACATTGCTGCATAATAAACCATACAAATACAGTGACTTAAAACAACAATATGTGTTTTTTCAGGATGGTGTGGGTGGAGCTGGTCATTCTGTTAGGTTTCTCCGGTGAGAAAGACCTCCATCCTTGAGAAAGAATTCTCTCCAAAGCCTGGTTTTGTGATCCAAGTGAGTTTTATAAAGGATAGAAGAAGCTTCAGGTTTTACATCGGCACCCTCAGGACACTTCCCACCTGCAGGCAGGGTCCTGAGGCCAGAGGAGACGGCACACAGTCTGGCAGCAGCTAGATAGCAGTTGAAGAAAAAGAAGGGAAAAAACGGGCTGCAGGCTTCAGATTCTGGCTATTTTCATGCCTCTACTGGGAGGCATGGCTGACAGTATTGGTTGACCCCATTGGCTGAATTAAATTTACCCGACCTACATGGGGCCAATCCAGATGTACTGCTCACCTTCATGCACCATCCCTTCCTGGCCCAGAGCCTGAATTTCTGAACACACCCAGTGGACACCTGGTCCCTGTTCTGACTACCTAACAGTTCCTCTAGAAATGGGCTTCCAGTTGCCTTGCACAGAGCAAGGGTCAGCGCACTGCTGCCCATGAGTCCCTGTGCGGCTCTTTCCGTACATACATGTGGCTTTGAAGTTAAATTGAAATGAATTTAAAGGCTATTATCCAGATAACAGGGATTTAATTTGTTTGTAAAAATTAATTTATGGCTCTCAATTAATTTTTAAAGTATATGAGGGACAGGATTGACTCTTCCGTCTCAGGAGTTTGCCAACCTCTGGTCTAGACCAAACTCACTGCCTTCCAGTCAATTTTGTCTCATAGGACACCTTCCAAAAAGATTCAAAATGGCCTAATTTACACGCCAACTGGGAGCTCAGCTGAAGGAATTGACTGGGGCCCTGGGTTCTACTCCACATGGCTTCTTGGGCTTCCTCACAGCATGATAGCTGGTTCCAAAAAGGAACGTTCCAAGACATGAAGGTAGATGCTTCGGATTTTTAAGGACTAACCTTGTGTGTTACACAACATCATTTTTGCTGCTTTCTAATGGTCTAAAAGTAAAGTGACCAGGTTTTAAGCAGGACCCATTGACCGGGAGAGTGGGGGGGTTTTGTTTAAAAATTTGGTGTATATAGAGCAGCAAAAATGTTCATAGAACATAAAAATAGTATTGTAATATATTTATTTAAATTTAAAATGCCGCGGTATGGGAGACAAATTGTTAAAAAGCAGGACGTCTGGTCACCTTATGTAATGGTCAACATTGACAGGTCAGTCTAGTTCCCCAGGGAACAAAAAATCCGTCTTGATGAAAGAGGGACATGGCCACATTGCAAAGGAGCAGCTGCGGGAAAAGCCATTGTTAACAACCATCTTTGCACAGGCAAGGGAAAAGGTAGGAACGAAGGTTTCCTGAGCAACTTTGGATTAAGTGACTCAATTAAGACCAATCTGAGTTTAGATCACAGGATAATCTATGAAAATGATGAAAAAATAATATATCTTAAATAGTTTTTGGAATATGGAACATAGTTTCTTCTGGTTCAAAATCTAAACCATTGATGAAAATAAAGGATATTCGGTGAGAAAAGAATAATTATTTTGTGTAGGGGCTGAGCCCTGGTGGAGTAAATGGTTGAGTGCGGGACTTCAGCCTGCAGGCTTTGGCAGTTCAAATCCAGCGACGGCTCTCAGGAGTGGCACTGGGTAGCACCCACAACTACCAGAGGCAGTGATGCCCCCTAAAAAAATAAAATAAAGGAAAAAAATAATTATTTTGTGTAAAGTGTACTTCTGACAGTAAAAAATTTTCCATTCAAAACAAAATCTTTCCTTAAAGCAAAGGTAGATGATAAAACCACATGTATCCTAAATAGGGAGTTTACGGTGAAAAACAAAGGGCATTATGTTAACGTTAACAAAGCACAAATTAATAAAAGGAAACTTTTATAATGGATAGGCACATTTAGACAATGAGAGGTCAGTCTTTCAATTGTGATTACTGACATTCTCATTTTCCTCACCTCCTCACCCATGCACAATTCTCTGTACGTTTGGCTTGCATCTTACATCTCAGTATTGATGGATAGTGGCTAAGGGCCTTTATTAGAGAGTGCTGGGGATATGATTGCAGACCTAAATGGGATTACTAAGTAAGATTGGGGCTCCTCTAGCCACATGAATTATTCTTTACATTCAAAATCTCAGGCATTCCACTAGAAGTCATTGAGATAGATAATATTAAAAAAGGAAAAGCAGAAAGCTTCTGATATGCTTTTGAATGTTGGAAAAAAGAGAAAGCAATAAATGACAACAAGATTTGAGGTCTGGGTGATAAGAAACTGTGTGTGTTTCCTTGAGTGATTAAGCAGGTGAGTAGAAAGGAAAGAGAATTGTGTTTTGCAAGGGAGGATTACCAAACAATGAGTTTGTGATTGAAAGAATATTTTAAGGGGAAGGCACAGTTAGATGGCACTCTCATAGCATACCGATATCCTTGGTTTGCTTCTATTTGGGAAAGAGGCTCCACTTATTTTCATTTTATGAGACTATAACTTTTTATTATTCATTTTACTGTTTTGTCATTTATTGAGTTGTTTCTACTCAGTGTGTTTACAACTCACATAAAATACTGAAGACAATCAAATATACAGAAACAAGGCTGGGAAAGCACTCACCCAGTGGAAATGCCATTAGTATCGAGTCACAGCTGCATACTATAAAGCCTCAGATAGGCAGTGGATGAAGAACAAGGGAAACAAGTATCTTGATGCCTTGAAGGAAAACTTTTTTTTTTTAATAGTAGGTGGTTTTAAGTAAGAAGTCGGGTAGAGAGGATAAGTTGTCCAAGTGAGAAACTTGACAATCCATCAAGAACAGAACGCAAAGAGGAGGAGTGAAAAGTGAAGTTCTCATGGGAACAGGATATAAAATTGATGACAATGGGCCTGCATAGATGAAGAGCAGCATAACAAAGGGTGCTGGGTCATTTGCATAAATTCCACAAACCTTGGCACCAGCTACAAGTTAACAGCATAGCACATTATCCGCATTACAATCATGAACCAGGAAGTAAGGGGGGGGGGGGGTGTCTCAAGCAGCCAGAATAAAGATTGCAGCATTCAGCTTTTCCCAGAGGAGTCCTCACACCCTTTACAAGTCATTCTAAGAGCTTGGCTAACTTTTTCCAAGCTCAACCACTTAAAGCAAGACTTAGAGCCAGTATTTACATAATGTTTATCATAATTCATACCCTTTTGACATTAACTCTACGAAGTACTATTCTAAGGTCTTCCTAAATGGATTTTTTTAATCATGAAGAGGTAGGGACCAGGGTTGTCTTATTTTACAGATAAGGACAGAAACTGAGAGTTTTTAAATAGCCCCAAACCCAAATTCACTGCCACCAGGTTGATGCCAACTCACAGGGACCCTAGAGGCCTGGGGAGAACTGCTGCCGTGAGTTTCCAGACTGTTAGTCTTTACAGGAGCAGAAAGGTCCATCGTTCTCCACAGAGCAGTTGGTGACTTCAAACTGCCGACCTTATGGTTGAAGCTCACGGAGTAACCACACGCCAGGGCTCCTGAGTTCTTAACTGGAGGGAGAAAAAAGGCTACATGGCTAGTAGGCCGAAGAGGCAAGCTATGAACCCAGGCGAGTCATATACCCTTAACAAGTTCTTTTCAAATTTGCGTACACATCAGAATTACCCACAGGGCTTTTAAAGCACAAATTCCTGAACTCCACTCTCAGACTTTCTGATCCAACAGGTTTCAGATAAGGCCAAAGGTCAGATTTCTCACACTTTCCCGAGTAATGCTGATATTGAGACAGTTGGTTAGGAGACTACGATTGAGAAACCCTGACCTAGACAACACTCAGTGCCAGGTACTGTCCTGATCTTCTGGCGTGGCTCTCACTTCAGTGACACCTATCCCTCCCTGCCTTGTTTACCCAATGCTCTATATTTGCTACAGTAGTTGTTCAAAGTCGGCTTTGACTCTTTTGCACATCAACACTGTCTCACTGCAGTGAGGGGAGAGTGATGCTGATTGTGATGGTTAGGATTATGTGTCGGCTTGGCCAAGCCACACTCCTCAATGGTTCGACAGTCATGTAATGAAGTAATTTGTTGGTTATGTCACAATGAAATTTGACTGCTTTTTAAGAATGTCATTTACTAGTGTGTAATGATGTAATCACCTTCGATTTGTGGTTGTCCTCCTTTTTTGTATAATGTTTATTCTGCCATATGTTCTGGTCTTCGGAACCTAAGTGTGTCTATAAATGTGTTATTTAGTAGTTATTTAGTCAAATATACCATGAGCCTCATTTTCTTGGGAAAAATGAAGAACAGAGATGTTAAATGGCTTTCCCCAAATCACACAGCTAGTGCAATAGATTCTGCTGGCCATCTGCTTGCTGCCATCCTCGACCACCTCCTTCCTAACGGACCTGGATTTTACTTAAATCTCTCTCTTCCAGGCATCCAGATACTCCTGTGGACCCAGTATGTCCAGGCCACCCTAAGACTCCTGGTGTAGGCTTGCTTGGTCTACAGCGTCCATCTCCCTAACCACAATTCATTCAGGGACAGGCATGTGATCCAGTTGTGGCCAATGAGATGTGAAGAAAAGCCAATCGCAGGGATTTTGAGGACGGTTTTCAGTGTCCGGGAGGGAGAGAGAGAGAGGGAGAGAGAGAGGTCATGGGCTCACCTCTCTTTCATTGACATTGTCATAACTGGATATGAAGTCCGAATTGGCTGCAATCAACCAAGCTGCAAAGGATCCCTGAACAGGTGAGAGATGGAATGAATTGCTCCATCCTTGAAGAGATTTCTGAATGGCAGGATGGCCAAACCTGGACTTTCCTTTTTCTTATTGTGTGAGCATATTGTTTGAAACCATCTAGGTCAGAGTTTCTCTTCCTTATAACCGAAGACATCCTTTCTGAGTCAGGTGGTAAATAGGGATATTGAGATTTCAACTACAGGCAGACATGAGAGGAATAGCAGCTTACATGACAGCAAAACTGGAACCAGAATGGATATGCAATCGAAGCACTCTCAAAGCTTAGCAACAGAGTCATTCGGAATAGTGGCCAAGACTTTACACACTTCAGAAGGCTCAAAGATGTTACTCCTTATGATCTAGAAAGTTGTAGTCTCTACTTAAAGCCTTTGATGCTTGAAATGTCCCCTTCCCCCACCTTATCTATATGGCTACAATCCTTACCTCCTTTAAATTGTTGTGTAAACAGCTTTCTCCTCCCAAGGTCTCCCCTGACCACCTTATTTGATATGGCAACCCAACTCCATCTCTCTGCACTCAGTATGCCTCATCATTTTTACCTTGCTCAATTTTTTTCTGATTGTTACTAAAATAAATAAGACACCCTAATAGCATAGTGGTGATATATGGGCTGCTAACTTCAAGGTGGGCAGTTCAAGTCCACAGTTGCTCCTGGAGAGAAAGATGAAGCATTCTGCTCCTGCAAAGACTTAGAGCCTGGAAACCCAAAGGAGCAATCCCGCTTCGCTCTAGGAAGTCACAAGAAGGCTAAAGCAACTTGATGGCAGTGAATTAGTGAGTGAACATTTTAGAATTTACAGAGTGATTGTCATTCTTATTTGCCTGCATCCCTTTTTCTAAAACACAATACTCACAAAAGCAGAAATCATTATCTACTTTGAGTCCTGATATAACCCAAATGAGTAGACTAAAGCCTGGCATATAATTCACTCACTGCCATCATGCTGGTGTGATTCCTAGTGATCTTAGGGGATAAGGCAAAACTGACTCTGTGAGTCAACACGACCATAACTCTAGAAAGCCCCGACTTTCCCCAGGGAGCAGCTGGTGAATGAGCACTATGTAACAAGAGTTTATCTCATAGACTAACCCCTCTCCAAAAGAACAGAGCTTCTCATCAGTTTATTAGAACTATGGTGGCATAGTGATTATGCAGGGGGCTGCTAGATGCAAGGTCGACAGTTTGAAACCACCAGCTGCTTTGGGGGAGAAAGATGAGGCGTTCTACTCTTATAAAGAATTACAGTCTCAGAAACCCACAGAGACAGTTCTACCTTGTCCTACAAGGGCTCCACGAGTCAGAAAAGACCCAATGGCACTGAGTTTTTAGCCTATGTACACAGCTAATCATCCACCCAACAGCTGAGAGAGGTCACCTACATGGAAGACAGAGACCAAAACAAATAAAAAATGCAACTTGTAGGAATTGGACTCATCTAAAAATTTTAGCCATCTCATTAATATGGTCAAAGAAATAAAAGAAGCTATTGCCTACATGTAATAATAAAAAAAAAAGATCAGGAATGGTGTATTTTTTTAAGAAGGCCATGCTGAGAACAAGAAATTATCCTTGGGACTCAGATATGATAAAACCTCCATGGAAAGATTAGAAAATAAAGGTAAGAAAATCTCCCCAAACTGAGTATAAAGTCATGGAGTTGGAAAATGGACAGAAATTATAAGAACATAAGAGCAGCTCTGAAAGGGCAATATTTAAAGAATAAGAGTTTAAGAAAGAAAGCAGAAAGAAGAGAAAGCAGACAGGAAGAAATCATCAAAGAAACTTTTCAAATACTAAATAACATGATTCTCCAGGAGAAAGGATGACAACTGTAGAGTGTCAGGATGAAATTAGATTCACAAGAAGGGGCACTCTGTGAAATTTCAGAGCATCAATAGAGAAAAGACCTTGCAAACTCTCCCCCCCTCCCCCCACGGGGCAAGGATCATGTTTAAAAAGGAGCAGTTTAAAGAAAAGGCAGTAAACATATAACCCCCTCTCTGGGGGACAGACAACAGAAAACTGGGTGAAAGGAGACATCGGTCAGTGTAAGACATGAAAATCATCAAGGATTCATGATAGAAGAAGGGTGGGAGAGCAAGGAGAGGGAAAAAATGAGGAGCTGATCAACCAAGGGCTCAATTAGAAAGCAAATGTTTTGAGAATGATGATGGTAATAAATGTACAAGTGTGCTTGACACAATGAGTGGATGTATGGATTGTGATAAGAGTTGTATGAGCCCCAAATAAATGATTTTTTAAAAAAACACTTCAGCTGTATCTTCAACATTTAAATTTAAATACTGAAGCAAATTTAATAAAATGTAAACATTTATTCATTCTTGAAAGTCAAAAAATGAGAGAGAGCAGGAATCACAAGGACATTAACTTAACAGTGACATTGCCAGCAAGCAATCATCCAGAGCCTGAGAAATTGTAAAGGAAAATGGTTTCCACATGAGAAGTAATCTAGTGGGTCTATATACATACATCTCAGCCACTCCCTGGCCCTTACTAGAATAATTGGGAATGGGCATATCTGAGAGTTGGTAGGAGCCCACATGGATTCGAGTCAAGGACACACAAGACAGGATCTGAAGGACTACATAGGTAAAGATACAAAAAGTCACTTTGAGATAGAGAGTTTGTTATTTACATAGACAATCAAAAGAAAAGGAGGGGGCTGAGCCCCAGTAGCGTAGTGGTTGTGCGCGGGACTGCGGTCCACTGGGATGGAGGTTCAATTCCAGCAGTGGGGCTGGGCCTCCTACTCCCACCACCAGAGAGCAGTGATGCTCCAAAAAAAAACCAAACAACAACAAAAAAAAGAAAAAAAAGAAAAGGAGGGGGAAAGAAACAGAGGGGGGGAAAGACATGGGGTGGGGGTGGCGGAGCAGGGCACTAAGCCAGTCAAAGGGAGGATATGGTTTATATCGCCTCAGGAGAGAGAGAGAGAGAGAGAGAGAGAGAGAGACCAGGCTTCAAACCAATGCTCCAAGACATACCAGTATGTACCAGGAAACCAAGAGAGGTCTTCAGGGCGGCCCCAATTCCAACACTGTGGACAGAGAGTACACTTCCCTTCTCCCTCAGAAGGATGCACTTCAGAGGACAGCACTGGGGCTACATCTTGGGGAGAAGGGAGCATCAGATTAGAGCACATGGGAGAAATGAAAAGAGATGGAGAGGGAAGAGAGGACATCCTGGCCCACCAAGCCCCGAGGATGACAGTGCGGAGCACTGCTCGGAGCAGACAGTGCGCAGAGGACCATAGGGCTGGCCCCACTACGAGACATGACGTCCCTTACTAAACCTTAGCACGTTGGGGGACAATCATGGAAACAGTGCGGGAATATGCATAATCTGACCCAGTCATGCTGGGGTGAAACACTAAGGACATACAACAGAGCAACCAGGGGAGCAAAGTGATGAAATACCAGGGGAATACCAAAAAGAGACCTTGGAGGCAGAGTGTGAACCCTCCCACCCCCACCCCCCACCATCAGGCTCTACTAGAAAACACTCTCCAAGGCCAACAGACTGAACTATTTATAGGCTGTTCCGTTTTGTCAGTGGCTCGCTCTCTTTTTAATCATTTTATTGGGGGCTCGTACAACTCTTATCACAATCCATATATACAGCCATTGTATATCAAGCACATTTGTGCATTTGTTGCCCTCATCATTCTCAAAACATTTGCTTTCCACTTGAGCCCTTGGTATCAGCTCATTTTCCCCCTCCCTCCCCACTCCCCATTCTCACATTTACTCTTGATAATTTATAAATTATTATATTTTGTCATATCTTACACTGTCCGATGTCTCCCTTCACCCACTTTTCTGTTGTCTCCCAGAGAGGAAGTTATATGTAGATCCTTATAATTGGTTCCCCCTTTTTACCACACCATCCCTCCACCATCTGTTATCACCGCACTCTTACTACTGGTCTTGAAGTGATAATCTGTCTTGGATTCCCTGTGCTTCCAGTTCCTCTCTGTACCAGTATACATCTTCTGGTCTAGTCAGATTTGTAAGGTAGAATTGGGGTCATGATATGGGTTTTGGGGTGGGGGAGTGATAGAGAAAACATTGAAGAGCTAGAGAAAAGTTGTAATTTCATCGTTGCTACACTGCACCTTGACTGATCCATATCCTCCCTGAGACTCTTCTGTAAGATGATGTCCAATTGCCTAAAGATGGGCTTTGGGTCCCCACTCTGCACTCCCCCTCATTCACAATGATATTATTTTTTGTTCCATGATGCCTCAAACCTGATCCTTTCAACACCTCATGATCATACAGCCAGGTGTGCTTCTTCCATGTGGGCTTTGTTGCTTCTGAGTTAGATAGCCACATGTTTACCTTCAAGTCTTTAAGATCTTAGATTCTATATCTTTTGATAGCTGGGCACCATCAGCTTTTTTCACCATATTTCCTTATGCACCCGTTTTGTCTTCTGCAATCGTACCAGCAAAGTGAGCATCACAGAATGCTGGATTGTTAAAACAAAGTGTTCTTACGTTGAGGGAGTATTTGAGTTGAGGCTCAATGTCCATTTGCAACCTTAATTCTTAATATATTGATATGAGTACATAGTTCTATTCCCCTCTCATTGTATATTCATATATATGTATACACACACATCTGTATTTAGACCTCTGTAAATGCCTGGTTCTTTCCTCTCTTTTCTTTTACTCTCCTTTTGCCCCACTATCACTTGGGTTTCATTTGGGTTTTAGTAATTTCTCTCACATTACCCTTGATCAATCCCTACCAGGCCTCTCACACCCACCTTGCTACTGATTTTGGATCACTTATTGTTCACTGGTCCCTGGGTTGGTGAACACCTACTCCCTTTCCCCCACTTTTCTCTCTCCTATGTCCTCTCAGAACCATCAGTCCCATTGTTTTCTTCTTTAGACTTTTCATCCAGACTATCTTATCTAGATAGACCTGCAGAAATAGTAATATGCACACAAAAACAAAACATAAAAGAACAAAGTGACAAAAGAAAACAAAATGAGGACAATAAAACCAATCATCAAAAATAAATATATAATTAATTTTTTAAAAAACTGTAAATAGTTCAAGATTTGTTTGTTGACCTCCAGTCGAGTCCAATGGGGTGCCATGCGGTGGCCCCAAAGTCTATCTGTAGCACTTCCTTGGTCTTCCCTCCTCTACCCTCCCTCCTCCCTCGGCTCTGCTACTTGCCTTTAGTGTTTTGCCTCGGTGTGGTGGGATCAGACCTGATGCAATCCCAACACTGTGTCTCCAGTGTTGGCCCCCCAAAGGTCATGGGTCAGTGAGGAATATCGTGCCTCACAGTGGAGCCAGCCATATGTCCACTCTTGCATTGGCTGTTCTGAGTGGGGATATCATCCTCCAGGCTTGGTGGGCCAGTATGCACTCCACTCTCTTCCTCCCCCTTCATTTGCTTCCATGTGCTCTGATCAGTTATGTTCCGCTCCCGGAGCTGCAGCTTCAGTGCTGCCCTCTAAAGCACATTCTTCTGGGGGAAGGGCAGCGGCTCTCTTTTTGTTATTTCTCTTTTGCTTTTTGATTGTTGCTGTGTTGTTGGTCTTGATTTTCTTTGTTGTTTTATTTAGCTTTGCCTTAATAATGTATCTGCAAATATCTGTCTAGATAAGAGAGGCAGGATAAATAATTCAGAGCTAAAAAGATTAAGACCAATGGTTCTGGGGTAATACAGGAGTAGGGGAGGTGGGAGGAAGGAGAGTGGGGGGAGCCAACCCAGGGACAAAAGAACAACAAATGAACTAAAATAAATGGAAAGAAGAGTGTAGGATGCCTATTGGGGTTAAATCAAGGGCAATGTAACAGCAAGGAATGACTAAATCCAAATGAAGACTGAACATGATAGAGGGACAAGAGGAAAGGAAAAGGAAATAGAGGAAAGAACCAGGAGGCAAAGGACACTTATGGAAGTCTAAATATAGGCATGTACATAAGAGAGAGGAATAGAACTATGTACTCATATCTATATATTAGGAATTAAGGTTGCAAATGAATATTTGACCTCAACTCAAGTACTCCCTCAACACAAGAACACTTTGTTCTAACAATCTGGCATTCTATGATTTTTCACCTTCCTGACACAATTGCTAAAGACAAAAAAAGGTGCATAAGGAAATGTGGTGAAAAAAGCTGATGGTACCCAGCTATCAAAAGATATAGCATCTAGGGTCTTAAAGGCTTGAAGGTAAACAAGTGGCCATTTAACTCAGAAGCCCACATGGAAGAAGCACATCAGCCTGTGTGATCATGAGGTGTCAATGGGATCAGGTATCAGGCGTCTAAGACCCAGAACAAAATCATACACAATGTGAAGGGGGGGGTGAAGAGGGGAGGCATGGCGTGAAGACCCAATGCCTCTCTGTGGACTCTTGGACATCCCCTCACAGAGGAGTCACAGGGAAGAGATAAGCCAGTCAGGATGCAGTATTACATTGATGAATCACACAACTTCCCTCTAATTCTTCGGTGCTTCCTTCACCCCACTATCATGACCTCAATTCTTCTTTACAAATCAGATTAGACCAGAGCATGCACATTGCTACAGATAGGAGCTTGCAACACTGGAATTCCATGATAGATAAGCCCCTCAGGGCCAAAAATGGGAGTAGAGTTACCAGGAGGATTAGGGGAGGATAGGGTGGAGGGAGAAAGGGTAAATTGATCACAAGGACAATCTATAACCCCTCCCAGGGGGATGAATAACAGAAAAGTAGGTGAGGGACAACAGAGGACAATGTAAGATATGAAAATAACTATGATTTATCAAGAGTTTGTGAGGGAGGGCAGGTAGGGGAGGGAGGGGAAGAAATGGGGAGCTGATATCAGGGACTCCAGTGGGAAGAGAATGCTTTGAAAATTATGATGACGGCTGCTGTGTAAATGTGCTTAACACACTGGATGAATGTATGGATTTTGATAAGAGCTGAAAGAGCCCCCCCCCCCCAATAAAAGTACAAAGAGAAAAAGAAAAGAAGAGGCACAGCTCCCTGTGATCCTTGACCCTTTCTCTGAAAAGGATGACATTGAAACCAAAGTAATAGTGACTAGGAACATGCCACCTGGCACCTGAACATTAGTACATCCACTTAATGCCTCTAAGGTCACAGTAAGTTACTTAAACTCTGAATGAGTATGACTCAATTTCCCCATAGGTAAAATAAAGATTATTACCACTTCTCCCTAAGAGTGTTGCTGTGAGAATCAAATTCTGTGGGTTTTGTTTTATATGGCAAGTGTGTTTGGCACACCATGGCCCTGTGTGTTTGCTGATGTCATTATTACTATTGCTTCTTCACTGTCACTCATTTTTCAGCCCATTCTGACTCCACCGCCTTGCCATAAACAGTATTTGCCATGTAAGCCCTGTGATCTCTATGTTGTTAAATCCAGTAGCTATGTTTCAATGATACTTTTGCTTGAAGTCCAGGGAATATAGCTGGCAGTGGAGGTCCTCTTCTGAAAACAAGTTCTTTCCTGCTTATGACTCTCTGGGTTTTCTTCCTACCTTTCAAGTGGCTTCCAGGCTGCCTCCTGTATGACATCGTTTTCTTTCCTCCTGGCCTTGAGTTGGCATTCCTGAGACCTCATTTGAAGCCTCACATCTCTCCCTACTCACTTTCTCTGGAGAAGTTCATCCTTGACCAGGACTTCAGTGGCCACCTACTTGCAGGTGTTTCACCTTTCTCAGTCTGGAGCCCAGACCACTCTGCAGTACTCCAGATCCCATCAGGCTGAGATCAACCCACCCAAAGGAACACTTTCTTAGTACCAGATATTAAACAGCTGCCCTTCACAGCATTTTCTGCACCTGCTATTAGATGGTAAGATCCACAGAGTAAGGAGCACGTCCTTTTATAATCTTTGGTTTTCATCCTTAAATGTTCACTTTCATATTGCATATTGCAGGTTGGTAATGTCTTCCTCCAGTCCTGTCATACAGTCCAGTTTTGGGGACTATCTGCTCAACATACAGATTTAGTAACTAGGAGGAACAGACACAACTCAAGGACAGCATTGTATCTCGGGAGCCACATGAGGGAATGTTCCAAGATCTTCCATTTGCACCGGTGTTTCCTACACACACCTTGAACAACTCCTGACTGGTCATTTGTGCCAATCTCAAACTGTAATAAGGGGACTGTGACAGTGTACAAATATACCAGGAAACAGCATTGCACCAATTCCCCAAATTACTGACAATGGCTTATGAATTTTCTTGTTGTTAGGGGTGGCCAAGTCAGTTTCAACTCATAGTGGCCCCACATGTAAAGAAACAAAGAAATGTCTGGTCTGGTACTCTCCTTACTATCATTGTGATGTTTGAGTTCATTGTTGCAGCTTCTGTGTCAATCCATTTTATTAAGGTTTCATCTCATGAAGTAACTGAATATACCATGGTTTAAGCCAGCTGCACCTCAGTCTTTAAAGTAACATCTTTGCTTTTTAACTTTTTGAAGAGATCTTTTCCAGCAGATGCACCCATTGCAATGTGTCATTTGATTTCCACACTGCTGATTTCATGAACATTGATTATAGACCCAATAAAATGAAATGTTTGACAACTACGATCTTTTCTCCATTTAGTATGTCCTTGCTTATGGACCCAGTTGTGATTATTTTTGTTTTATGTTTTCAGTGTGTAATTTATATCGAAGTTTATAATCTTTGGTTTTCATCCTTAAATGTTCACTTTCAGCAAGCAAGGTTGGGCCATCTGCATATTGCAGGTTGGTAACGAGTCTTCCTCCAGTCCTGATGCCTCCTTTGTCATACAGTCCAGTTTTGGGGACTATCTGCTCAACATACAGATTTAGTAACTAGGAGGAACGGGCACAACTCAGATACACACACCTTTCCTGATTTTAAACTGTGCCGTATTCCCTTGTTTTCTTTGAAAGACTGTTTCTTGGTTTAGACACTGGTTCTTCATGAGCATAAATTACTGTTTTGGAATTTCAACTCATCACCAGGTTGTACAGAATTAATTATGACCCACAAAGTCAAATGCCTTTGCAGAGTCAATAAAGTATTTTTTTCTGGTTTCCTCTTTCAGCCAAGATCCATCTGACATCTGCAGTTCTTTTCAAAACAAACTAATTCAGCCTTTTACAAAGCAAGGCTATGCAATGCAGCAGACAATGTAGCAGGTCTAAGCAAAAGATGCAAATATATGGGGGGGGGTGCTATTGTTTAAACCTCACTTGAACTGGATTGCTGTCATATGCCATGATGTCTATTCTGAATCAAAGAACTGCCCCCATAGTTTTCTAGGCTATAAACTTCCTGAGAGCAGAAATACAGTTCTTCCTAACCCTCCTCCCCTGCAGTCACTGTATGAACATACAGTGCTGTCAGTCACAAACCGTTTGGGTGGTCCAATGATCCTTTCACAAGGGTCGCCTGATTCATAACAGTAGCAAAATTAAAGTTATTTTGTAGCAAAGAAAACAATGTGATGATTGGGGGTTCACCACAACATGAGGAACTGTATTAAAGGGTGGCGGCATTAGGAAGGTTGAGAACCGCTGCAGGTCAGCTGAGCGAGTTTAGTAATTGTACCAGCATGACTCCCATCACTTGAATGTCCCATACCTAAGCAGGTGAACCACCTGAAACCCGGCATTTCTGAGTTCAAACGGCTTGTGAAGAGGCCTCTCCGGGCACTGCTCTGGAAATAATTTTAAAAGTAAACAAGTAAATCCAATGGAGGAATATGCAAAACTGGGCGTCGGGTTTTTTTCCAGTACAGTCTGAGGTTAAGGGCGAAAAGTGGAGGGGGTGTTAAAGCAAGAAAATGAGGGAGGGTAGAAGCCACAGACGGTATACTCGAGTAAATGACCTCATTCCGACCGTCCCGAGACCTCCAGCTGCACGGGTTAACCTGAGGTGCCAGCCCCCTGTGCCAGTCTCGCGAGACTGAAGCGAATTCTCGGGATTCCCTCCCACTCAGGTAGGCTTAAGAAGGGCGGGGCAGAGCAAGAGGAGGAGGAGTCGGTGGCGTTTGTCCGCCCGCCCACGTCCTACGCTCGGGGATATCGAGATATCTTCAGATCTCGCGATCGTTTGGCAGCCCGGGCTCTCCACGCGGAGACCGAGCGCGTGTGCAGGGAGGGCGGAGACTGTACGGCACGGAGAAAGCCCTTTGGCCTGCTGTACGGAAGCCTGCGAGGGAGGGTTTTCACCGCTGCCCCTGCATTGCCCGGTCCCGTTTGTCCCGATGCCCAGCGCCAGCGCCAGCCGCAAGGGTCAGGAGAAGCCGCGGGAGATCATGGACGCGGCAGAAGTGGGTTTCCTCTTTGGGGGCCTGGGAAGACCCAGCCCAGGCGTGCCGCTTTCGGGGAGGGAGTAGCGTGAGCGGGCCCTTCCCTCGGGGCCCCTGTTGGTACTGCCACCAGGTTGCGGGCCGTGTCTCCGAGAGCCCAGAGTTCCCATCGGTCCCGGAACGGCACCACTTGGCTAAACGCTCCCGGGACTGCATTTCTCGGGGATTGCTGGGCCTGGATGTCCAGTCCTACGAGAAGCGTGTCCTTGGGGTTGGGTAGCGTGAAACACGACCCGACCGGAAGTAGAAATGGCACTGGGACGTGCACGTCTTTCACATAATAGACTCTTCTGGAAAATTTTAAAGAGTCCATAGCCATCGCGGTCATAATGCTTTGGAAGTAGTGACCCTTTACCGGAGGACAGCGGTAAAGACCACTTGGTATACGTGATTTCCTTTGGACCCCCCCCCCCCCCCCATTGACCCAATACAGAGAGAAGATTGCCGACTGGAGATGAAGTGACCCGCAATCAGTCACGTGTAACCCACAACAACCAGGGGTGCTTTCCAAAAATGAATGTTTGAAGGCATCTGTGCAGTTGTGTGTGCCGTAGGAATATCGAACCTTAATCCCCGCCCATCCCCTCATTTCCCTGTTGAGGGATTCTGATTTGTTCTAAAAAATAATACATGCAAGCAATAGATCAGCTCGATGGAATAAGGCTTGCAAAAATAAGAAAACTTCGCTTTAAAATGGGCAACACCTTTTTAAAGTTTTTCACACCCTTTAACCTATCTATGCTACTTTCAGGTTATTTGGTGTGACCTACTAGGGCCCAGATACCTTTGTTCTTGACATACGCATTTTTTAAAAATAAAAAATGTTCCCCCATCAGTGATGAAGTGGGTAAGTAAGGCTTTTCACAGTCCCAGAAATCCACAGGGCAGTTCTGCCTTGTCCTCCAGAGCCGCTATGAGACGCAGTCAACTCTATGGTAGTAAGTAGTGAGTACCAAAATACGCTGCCTTTTTTGGCTGCCATCATTACAAAATCAAAATCCTCAAGACCGAAGGGATATGATTTCAGTGGTTGCTCCGGAGTGACAAGGTAGTTGTTTTATGCAGAACCTAAATTGCCTTAAAAATATGAAAGTTATTTTAATACTAATCTGGTCAATTAAAATTAACATTGTACCTTTCCAGTGTAATGTAGATTGTAGCAGAGTTAACATCATTTGTAGCTACAAGGATCTTAGGAAACCTTTCTAAAGTAGCTGATTAAAATAAGCCACTCATTTGTTTGAAAGTATATAAATATTAGTCTGGGGCCTACAGCTCTATTTCTTCCCCTAATTTTGTCTCTAACAAGAATCTTGATGTCAGTGTAAAACAGTTTGTAACCTAGTATGCTACTGCTGGTTTTTAGGAACAACAAGCTGAATTTTTTTATGATGTTTTACAAAAAGAAAGCTGTAGCTAGCTACCCAGCATCTCCAATTTCTAAAACCTGTGGACCATCTGGTGTTCAGAAAGCTTATCCAAAATGTTGGTTCACTTTGAACATCTCTTCCTGTAATGGGAAGTTAATAAAACTGGTACTTCATCCTACCCCTTCAAGAGGAAATTTATATCCCTCTTTTGAAGTAGTTTAATCTCCTTTTTGAAGAAGGTAGTTAAAATGTGTTGTACATGTACATAAATTTTTATCTGAGTGCTAGAGTGTTACTATGTATGGTGGTATATCCATCCAAGATTGATTCAAGACAAACTATAAAATGTGGGCATTTTCTCATCAGCTATGGAATACATTTGTAAATAATGTATGACTACATTCTAAATACATTTAGAATACATTTCTACATTCTAAAACTACTTGTAAAATGTAAAATTTACAATACATTTCTATATTCTAAAACTAACTCCAGTAAAATGATTCTGAAGTCTAAAATGGATTATTAATATATTCTGTTGTTTCAGGGGTTCTCACCTTTCAAATGCCACGACCCTTTGATACCTCATGTTGTGACCCCCAATCCTAAAATTATTTTCATTGCTACTTCATAACTAATTTTGCACTGTTATGAATCATAATATAGATAGCTATATGGTCGATATATATTTATTGTTATAAATTGAACAAAATTAAAGCACAGTGATTAATCATAAAAACAATATATAATTATATATTGTGAAATATTTATTTCCAATCATAAATAAATGAAATTTTGTCTTGAAGCATGGTGTAGCGTTGATAAAACTATCACTCTGGGTACTCATGTGGGCGGACCTGCCTGGAGTTGACAGAGGAGCAGGTCTCTCTTCCTAAATAATGTTTTCCCATGGTCTTAGGCAACCGCTGTGAAAGGGTCATTTGACCCCCAAAGGAGTTGCGACCCACAAGTTGACAACTGCTGTGTTATTTGTATGTATGTTCTGTTCCATGCTATTTGTGTTTGTCATACCAAAAAAAAATGTGGTTTTTTTTTGGTAGGATTATGCTAAAGAAAGATATGGAGTATCTTCAATGATACAGTCTCAAGAAAAACCAGGTTAGTAGCTATGTCATATTAATAAAATTTCTTTTCCCCAGCACCAATCCCATGCTCACTGTAACAGCGTAATCCATTGGAGATTGAACTGTGCAGGGCACAGTTCCTGGGGCTTTGCTAGCAGCAGAACTGGACTTGCATAGACTACTCCTATTGACAGTGTCTTAAGTTCTGTCAGTAGAAAAATTGTTGGTGGTATCGATGCAATCACTTTGTACCCCAGGGGGATGATTAATAATGTTTTCTTTTGGATTTCTTTGGGGTTTTGTTTGTTTCTGGTCTTGGGTTTGTTCAGGGTTTTTTTTTTTCCTCTCTGTTTGCTGTTCTGCTGCTGTTGTTGTTAGTCTTATAGGGGTTTTTTGGTTTGTACTTTGTCGGGGTTGTTTTTGTCATAATATGACCACCAAAGTAAGCCAGAGTCCTGCATAACATTTGGACAGGCAGATGGATTCCGGGCTCCCACTTAACACCAGCCCCAATCGAAGAACAGTTGGTTTTGATAACATGGCCCTGCTAGATACTCACCTTCATGAAAGGACCACTGAAGCAGTGTGATGAAGAAAGCGGGTGGTCCCTGCCTTCAATAGGAATACTGCCTGGAATCTTAAAGTTTTGCATTCAAACAAGTAGTCATTTGGGTAAGGAGTCAACTAAGTTCATGAAGAAGAAGCACACCAGCCTGTGTGATCCAAAGATGACAATAACAAAATACAGCTATGGCAAAGGGAAAAGAATCTGAACTTCACTTGGAAACACCAATTTGTAGAAGGCTGTTGGGGACAGTGGGACCCCAAAATCCATCTGTAGAGGACCCAGTTAGATTAAGCCTGGCACATTCCTTCTAGCCTCAGGCAAGGGACTTGAACAATTTGTGTGTGTGTGTGTAGCATCACTGCCCTGGTGGGAGTAGGAAGCCCAGCCTTGCTCCTGAAGAGCTGTTGCTGGATTTGAGCCATCAACCCTGTGGGCCACAGTCCCGCACACAACCACTATGCCACCAGGGCTCAGCCCTGAACAATTTAGCTGTCAGACAAATTATTTTTAACTTGATTATGGTGGATCGAACAAGGTGTAATTTGATAGTCAGCTGACCTCCATCTTGACCCAATCTGGATTTAATCTAGGCTAAAGTATTTCTTGCTTGTTCCACAATAAAAATTTCTTCCCTGCCTTTTAAAATAAAGATAATGGCCTTTTTTTCTGTTTTTTTTTTTTTTAGCTAATAACAATCATTTTCTAGACATTTAAATGGGGGAGTTGGGGTGACTGACCCACAGTAACGAAGCTGAGTGCCTTCAGGCTGAGGCTTACTGGAGTGGGGGTGCCTCTGGTCACTTAATTCAGGGAGCTGGGTTTGCAGATCCACAGAGCTTGAGCTCAATGACTCTGGGTTGAGACTTACAGCAGAATGGTAGGCCCCTTTGGGCATTTATTAGCAAACCTGAAACTTTGGTTACATTTCCTGATAAATAACTAACTTGAGCACTTTTCACTATAACTTGTTAACTTCCTTAATAAACCTTCAATCAATAATTAAAAAAAAAAAAAAAAGGAAACACAGGAGATGGGTCCCATAGCAAACTGTGCTGAAGAAATTAGAGGATGCTTGGATATCAGAATAGCATCTGGAATCTTAAAGACTTGTTTCCAAATGAGCAGCCATCTAAGTGAGCTGTCAATGAAGTCCATATCAGAGAAGCACACCAGTATCTGTGACCCAAGATTTGTCAAGTATATCATCCAAATCCAAAAGAGGGAACGGTATCAAAGCTTAAATTGTGAGATTCTGGTTTGCAGATGGATGACAATAGAATATATTTGTGAAATCTACACAGGGACTAAGCCTCCCTCCTACACAGGGAATATCCCTCCTAACCATAATTGAGGGATGAGAATAGACTGGTTATCAAACAAAATAGGAGAGATGTCTATAGTAGATCAAAATGATCTGACTTGATTGATTAAAACCCCGTCACTTGATCTCCCCTCTGCTTCACTTTGGGTTAGATCTGGTTTTCAGTATTCTTTGTGGTGTATGTGTGTATGTGTTGTGTGTGTGTGTGTGTGTGTGTGTGTGTGTGAGTTTATCTGATGTATTTTGTCATTGTGAATAGCCTTGAATCTTTGCAGTGTTTTTCTGTTTTTGGTATCTGAAACTCAGCATTGATGAAACTATAGAGAACACAGCTAAAATAAGGGTTCTTGGGGGGTACAGTAGAGAAGGAAAACGGGAGCTGACATCAAGGAGTTCAAGAAGGTAAAAATGTTCTGAAACTGATTGTGGTAGCAGTTATATAATTGCTTAACGTGGTTAAATTATGGAATGATACGATGTCTAGATTAACTCCTAATAAAATGGTTTGGTAAAAGGAAACAATGCTTAAGAGCGTGCATTTGAGAAAAAGATAAACCTGCTATATTTTATGGGCAAACTACTTAACTCCTTTGAACCTTAATTTCTTCATTCTCAAACTGTAAATATTGACTATCCTACAATCATCGTAAAAATTAAAATAATATGTATTTTGCTTTAAAAACATTATTTTATTGGAGGCTCTTACAGCTCTTATAATATTCCATACATCAATTTGTATCAAGAATATTTATACATATGTCGCCATCATCATTTTCTTTTTTTTTTTTGGGGGGGGGGGGCATCACTGCTCTCCGGTGGTGGGAGTAGGAGGCCCAGCCCCACTGCTGGAATTGAACCTCCATCCCAGTGGGCCGCAGTCCCGCGCACAACCACTGTACCACCGGGACTCAGCCCGCCATCATCATTTTCTAAACATTTACTTTTAACTTTTTAAAATTAAATAATACATATATATTTTTTTTGGCATCACTGCCCTCAGGTGGTGGGAGTAGGAGGAAATTAAATAATATTTTACTGGCATATCTTACTCATTTCAGTTTATCCCTTCCCTCATCATTCAGTTCTTTTGGGTTCAGCCCATTGGGTGGAGTTACGCAATCATCATTGCTATCCCTCCTCTCACTTCTCATACCCCTCAGGTAACCCTTACTGCTGTCACTGTCTCTGATGGGTCATCTCTCTTGACTACCATGTTGTACCAAGTGTGCTTGAATATACAAATGAACGTGTGCAAATCTAACATGCTTAATGAGGTAAAGCAAAAGTCATAATAGGAGAGGAAGTAATAAAGAACTATCAGATAGTTAGGTGGTTCATCCACCCCTAAATTTATCCTTTGTTCTGTGAGGCCTTTCCAAGAGAGATTGTCCAATTGTCTTGCTAGTGGACTTTGAGTCTTTATTATCCATACCCTTCCATATTGATTTGGTTGTGTGTTTTTGAACTTCTAGTTCTTCTTCCCATCAACACCTCATGATTGCACAGCCCGGTATTCTTCCACATGGGTTTTGTTGTTTCTCTGCTAAATGGCCTCTTGTTTAACTACAAGCCTTTAAGAGTCCAGATGCTATAGCTTTTT
Source organism: Nesogale talazaci (assembly GCA_004026705.1). NCBI lineage: Eukaryota > Metazoa > Chordata > Mammalia > Afrosoricida > Tenrecidae > Nesogale > Nesogale talazaci. The sequence continues at coordinate 29,143 of PVJH01025569.1, forward strand.
ATAGCCAGGCCCCTTGTGCTTTCTTTACATTTGCTTATGCACCCATTTTCTCTTCCACGATCATATCAGAAAGGCGGGTATCATACAATGCCACATCATTAGAACAAAAATGGTCTTTTCCTTCTTAATCTATTTGTATTTTTATTTTCATATTATTGCTATTTTATTTATTTTATCTTGTTTTTGTTTTTTATTGTTACTGCTGAGTTTCCCAGTTTGTGAAGCACAAAAGGAGTAGATACATATACGTAGTAACTGATGCAATGGTTTATTGGGGATATGGAGGTGTGACAGTGGGACATAAGGGAGAATTAGGGGACTGGGGGTTCAAAGAAGGTGGAAGGAGGGAATCCGGAAGGTGGAAGTAAGCACTGGAATTAATTATGATTATGTGTTTATAACTCATTATAAAGCTATTTAACCATGGAAGTGTATGATTTGAGAATGCTATATCAAGAAAACCACTTAAAAAAAAGAATGTTGATATAATGTGAAAGATGTAGCCAATGTCATTGAACAATATGTTTGGATTGCTTAATGGGGTCCTGATTTGCTATGTAAACTCTCAACAAAGCTTAAGAAAATAATAATAAGTTTAATTAAAAGAAAAGCTTATCAAATAAAAGAAAAGCTTATCAAAATAATAATAATAAAGTTTGTTTTTAAAAAATAAAAGAAAAAGAAAAAAAGTTTGTTTTTAATTCCAGGAAAGCTCTTCATGAAGGGTGAAGTAGGATCGGTTCTAGGGAGCAAATTCCAAAAGGCTTAAGTCATACTAATAACCCAAATAAATGCCATAACCCTGTGTGGTATCAGCATGTCTTTAAAACGTTAGTTTAGAGTCCCTGATCAGGAACAATAGGCTCTCTCATGGCATGGTGGTTGTGAGTTGGGCTAAGATCTGAAAAGTTGACAGTTCAAAACCAGCAGATGTTCCTCAGGAGAAGGAAGGGGGCCTTATACCCTGTAAACACTTGAAATCTTGGAAACCCAAAGGGGCAGTTCTGCCTGCTCCTGCGGGTTGCTGTGACCCTACGTTGACTCTATGACAATGAGTTTGGGCTTTGGGTTTGGATCTTGAGAAAGGAAGAAAATACATTACATAAGTACTGTAGATTAAATAAGGATGCTGTGCGTTAGGTAGTTCTTGAGCTCAGCAAGCCAAATCCCCTCCAGCCACTCCTCAGGAGACGATAAGACTTTATTACTCTTCTAAAGGTTTACAGTTGGCTGAGCCCCGGTGGCGTAGTGGTTGAGTGCCGGACTGGGGCCCACTGGGTTGACGGTTCAAATCCAGCAGCAGCTCTCCAGGATCAAGGCTGGACCTCCTACTCCCACCAGAGTGCAGTGAAGCCCACACACAAGAAAAAGGTTTACAGTCTTGGAAACCCTGTGTAGAGTGTTGAGAAATGGAGAAGTCGGTGTTTGGAAGCCAGCACCCACTTTGGGGGAAGACAGAGCTTCCTACTCCTGTAAAGAGTTCCTGTCACAAGAACCCACAGGGGCAGTCCAACCTGCTCTATCGCTCAGTATGAGTGGGAATCAGCTTAAAAGCCAGGAGTTTGGTTTTCTGGGTCGGAGATTAAAGAAGAGTTATTGCTAATACTTAACTGCCTTCATCTTTTTTTTTGGGGGGGGGGGGTTTGGGGGGGCATCACTGCTCTCGGTGGTGGGAGCGGGGGGCCCAGCCCCACTGCTGGAATTGAACCTCCGTCCCAGTGGGCCGCAGTCCCGCGCACAACCACTACGCCACCGGGGCTCAGCCCAACTGCCTTCATCTTCTGCATCCTTTTTTCAAACTTTAAAAAGCAACCCCCCCCCCCTTTTTTTAACCCCTTCATTGTGTGTCTTTTTTTGTTGTTGTTAGCTGCCATTGCGTGTTATCAGCTGCCGGCTGACCCTGTGCTCAACCGAACCAAGTGCTGCCTTGTTTCTGCACGGTCCTCGGGACCGGCCGCATGCCAGATCGCTGTAGTTCGTAGGCAGAAAGCACCAGGCTGTGCCTCCCAATCCTTCCTAGTCTGAAAGCACAGAGCTTCAGGGGTGCTGACCCAGAGGAGACAGCAGGAATTCTACCCCAGCATCACCAGTGACCTCACCCTATACTCCTAGACTCTTTCAAACACTCATTTGCTGTTTCTTTCTTTCTTTTTTTTTTTTTTTTGGCATCACTGCTCTCCGGTGGTGGGAGTAGGAGG
>PVJH01025570.1:0-31313 GCA_004026705.1 Nesogale talazaci
CCCATGGAAACTCCTAGCACAACAGAATGAAATACTTCCCAGCTCTGAACCATCCTGTTAATTATTCTATGCTTGAGCCCATTGATGCAGCCATGGTGTCAATCCTTCTCTTTGAGGTCCTTTGTTCTCCTTCACCACCTTACCAAACATGATGTCCCTCCCCATAGACACGTCTGTCCAGGCAACATAGATAAAGTATAAAAGAGAAAGTCTTGCCATCCCGACCTCTAATGAGCACTCTGGCCATGCTTCATCAAAAAGAGATAGATTTGTCCTTTTAGTTGTCCACTGTCCTTTTCCAGCACTACAACTGAACTAAAGTGATTGATCTTGTTGTAAGGGGCTTTATTTTCTGATGTTCCAATTCACTCTTCAAGGATATCTGTTCATGTTGCACCCGATGAGCACTCAAGCGATCTGTGTGTCTTCAGTTGGGTTCAGTAACTCTCTGACTGCTATTTATTTATTTTGCAAAAGGAGATGAATCCACTGATCTAGTTGTGACAAAGTTGACTGCTAGAAATATTTTGTAAATGGTGGCTCTCAATTTTCACCACTTTTTGTAGCCAACCCACTGGAAAGAGTTAACAAGCTAATATTAGTCTATGTGCCACTGTCTGAATTGGACAGGAGTCCAGAATTTGCATTCTATTTTTGATTCTGTTAGAAGTAAGGATTTAAGTACGAGGAAAAGCAGTTAAGAGGACTTGAAATGGGTACTGTTTTAATGATTCTTCTTCAACATTCTTAATGAAAGAAAAATATTGATTTCTCCCCTACATTACACTTATAAATATACTTCTGGGAAAATATATCTTAAAATCTTTGTTTAAAGAAAATCCTATGAAATTAAATCAATTCGTAGTGGGGAGACTATTTAGGTACTTGTTTGAGACATCAGGGTTCTGAAATGTACAATGAATGGAAAGTATCAACATTCTTGTGGAAGATGGACCATGACATGCTGGTGCAAAATTCTGAAAGGAGAAAGAGGTGAGCTCAACCTAGTTTCCTACAATTGTGACATTAGAGTATCTTAGCTATAATGTCTGTGCAATGCTCTGTTTGGATGCAATTATTTCAAAGGTCTTCATCAGGTATAAAATTATTTCTTATCTTTGTCTTTAGTCATTCTGTTGTTATCTATTTGAAATTAGAAACCTTTTCACTTCAGGACAGAAGCAGTCTGCAATTTTTAAAGCCTTAATGATGGAAACAGATCCCATTCACATGTATGAATTATAATTTTTCATCAAAGTCACTTATTTCACCTTGAGAAAACTAAGAGGTACTGATAATGCAAACTGTCTTTTCATTTTACTGGGAAAACTAGGCTCAAATATAAATGTAACCCAATTTTCTATAATGATACATATCCGTTGTACAACTTTTTAAAATGATGAAAATGAACATAATCATTAACAGACCCAAAGATTATCTCTTTGGGACATAGGTAAGTAATCAGAGAAAATATATGAACTAGATTTATGAATATTAGTTTCAATATTTTAACATCCTTAAATTTTCTAAACATCCATCAATTAACTCAAAATATCAGTCCAAATATTAAGTTATGTAAAGATCTTGGAAGTCATTTTCAAGCTGACATACTAATTAGTATTTATTTATTACTGTGGAAGCACAAGATTGTCAGAACCATAGTCTAATTGGGTTGAGCAAAAATTCATATTTCCATAATATAAAGACTAAGTAGAAATAATTCTAGCCAGTACAAGTCATGATTGTGCTTCTTTGCTCACAGATTGCTGAAATAGCGATACAAGCTAGGGCCACACAAGGATCACACAGATAGGACTACTATAGAGGGATAGTTCATACAGGATGTACGCATAAAATTAGCCTGTGTGATCGATCACGAGGTGCTGAAGAAATCAGGTAACCGGCATCAAAGTACAAAAAATCATATAATTGTGCAGGAGGGGGGGGCCTGCAGATTGGGGGTCTAAAGCCCATCTGTAAGCAACTGGACATCCCCTTACAGAAGGATTGTCAGGACAATATGAACCTGTCAGGATGCAATGGAGCAAATGAGACCTCCGTTTTGGCATAATTTTCTCTGAGAATTCTGGGAAATCTCATGATATTTCCACCATGGAGGTGAGAGACTATAGACTCAGTTCCTTGGAGATGCTCTACTGATAGGACAAGATGGCAGCATGGACCCTGATTCCTGGGAACTGGAGGAGCTGGAGGAGAAGTCACACAGACTTACCCTGATGGAACCAGACCACTGAAGCCGCAAAAACCACAGAAAGACCCCTGCCAGCGCTGAGATGTTTTTCCTGCCAATGGATAGTGCTAATGGACCCTGAGGCATGGAAACGAGGAGCCATGGGGAGATCCTTGCCAGTCCTGGGATTCTTTTACTGCCACTGGATACACAGGAATCTACACTGACAAGCCTGTGATTGTCCTGCTGTCATCGCACATGCTTCATGAGTCGGAAGGAGACTTTATAGACTGTTATCAGACATATGGGCTAATATTAGACTTATGACTTTGGACTACACTAGGTAGGGATGCTTTCTCGATGTTCCATTCCTCTTGGATCTAAACCTTTCCCTTTTATCTATATGCGTGTTTATGAATTTGTTTCTCTAGTCTACCCGTACTAAAACAGTGAGGTAGAAAGGGGTACTGATGATAAGGTTCTACATATAACCTCCTCCCTGGGGAATAGACAACAGAAAAATGGGTGAAGGAAGACATCAGACAGTGTAAGATATAAAAAATAATAATTTGTAAATTATTAAGGATACATGAGGAAGAGGGGAGTGGGGGAGGGGAAAATAAGGAGCTGATACTAAGGGCTTAAATAGAAAGCCAATGTTTTGAGAATGATGAGGGCAACAAATATCCAAATGTACTTGACATACAATCTATTATGATAAGAGTTGTAACAACCCCAATAAAATTATTTTTAAAAGAGTCCTAGAGAGGACTTCTTGTGACAAGCTAGAGAAGCTTGTTACTCTTGGACTGCTGCAGCTCTGTAAGGGCAGGGTCTGCCTAGTGGTAGGTGGGCAGTCGGCACAACTCCATCTATCAATTGACCTGGCCCCTTTCTCCTCAGAGGAGACCCTCCCACTGTCTCTTTCTCTCAGGTGTTTGAAGCTGCTTTTCCCTTTCCATCTTTAGTCCATCCAGTCCTGTTTATTTCTTCCCCCATCCCTCCACCCCTCCTCTGTCCCCTTTGTGTGAGTGTGTGTGACAAATGGTCTTTTAAATGGTTTTATAATTTTTACTGAAGGGATCCTGAGTGAATCGTATTTTCTGTTCTGTCCTCACAGTCTTCAAGGAAATTCAGATATGTCTTTAGGAACACAAAATCACTCCTGTTTTACTATAAAATAAAATTATCCAATTGCATATTAGCACCTGAAAATGAAGTTATGGATTTTAACGCATCTATAATAACCAGAAAGCAAGACAAGAATAGAAAGGCATTCATTTATTTCTAATTACCAGGGTGTATGTGTGTGTATTTGAATCTAGGTGAAGGTTTATAGAGCAGATCAGTAGTTTTATATTCACATTTCATTTCAGCTCCCTCAATGTACCATTATTTACTCTAATTTCTTCCTTTGTATCCTGTTTCTGCTGCTCCTTTCCTAACGCTCTGAACATTGTTGTTAGGTAAATATTGCCCCTTTTATATCAAATTGTTAATTATCTTATCACAGGGGTCAGTTGGTTCATGACCTGAGGTTCATTGTATTCAGGATTCCCCCTGTCTCTTTGCAACCTTTTTTGGTCTGATTCTGAATATTGTTCCAGACTTTTCTCCCATCCTATCCAGGAACTGGAATCCTTTTCTTTGTTTTCTTTAAAACTCTCCCTGTCCCTTAACTCATTTACACATTGGTATGATGGTCAGGAACTCTTGGAGATGTGGAGGTCATGGCACACTACTGGTGTCATGTTTTTGCTCAGCTGGGCCCACACAGAGAAAGGTCATTAGGAGTCTGGACCTTAGGGCTCTGCATAAATGCCAAGTACTTCATGATTTTGATGACTCAGATAATCTGGGAGAGTTGACTGACATTTCCCAAACTCGTCAAGGCACTCATGTAAAGGGTGGGCATCCAGTGTGGGCATCCATAAGTGATTGGGAGCTTAAACTTTCTGGGTCTCCTGAATTTGAAGAAGATTGTCCCTGTGAAAAGTTGGGTGTGTGATCATCTAAAGTCTGGATCCAGATGGTACAACAGGGAACAATGTCAGATGTAATCAGTAGTCCCAGCAGAGGTTTTATGCTCACTTAAGTATAGAGCACTCCTACACATCCTTCGCATTGAGTGTTCATCTGCGTCCAAATGACAAAACTGTTCCTCACACACACACATTTGGTTTTGAACAAACCATCTTGTCCACCTCCTCTGATTCTCAAGGAAAACCACGGTGCTACCCTGAAGACTTGGCTTGTGTGGTGGGAGGTTCAGAGGGAGGGTGTTCTTTAGAGTCCCCTTCACTCTCTGTGCAGATCTAGACCTTGGTTACTGGACAATCATCAGAAAGCTCTCCTTCTTGCCCTTGCCTTTCTGCTTCCCAAAAGAGTCAGAAGCCACTTGTTCTCTTACCTGTCAGGCAGACAGATTCAGAGGTGCTAGAACCTTCCAAAAGCTTAGTGCCTGTTATGGATTCAACTTTGTTTCCCTACAATGCATGTGTCCTTTCAGTGCTATAAGATAATTATGTTCCATTTTAAGACTTCAGTGTTCATTTATACATAGGCTAGCTGCATGATTCAAGGCCATTCAGGCAGATTCAGCAGGACCTTTTTTTTGGAGAGTTGAGCCCAGCATGTCATGGGGCTCTGAAGAGAAGGGGATAAAGATCCGTCAGATATGACCAACCCCTAAGATACATACACGTTCAGGTTTAAGTCATTTGCAATTCCATGCTACTCTTCTTTCCAAGTCTATCCAGAACTGCATCACTTCTCTTTCCTCCACAGCATCCACTCAGGTATAGCCCCCAGCACCCAGTCATAATCCCCACCTCAGCCAGTGTGATTGCCCCTCTTTTGGTCTCTCAGCTTCCTGACATGATCTCATTTGCCCACAACAGCGAGAGAAAGAGTGAACACTTGAGTCAGAACACATCACTCTTCTTGACCAGAATCCTCCGAGGCTTCCAGTATACTCACTAAGGCCAAAGTCCTGCCTGCAGTTAGCAATATCCTGCAGATTCTGTCCTCAAACCCCCATACCCTCAACTCCTCCCACTGCTCCCTCTTGCCCACTGCATTATGCCACATTGACTGCCTCACTGTTCCTCAACCTCATCACACACAGTCCCACCACAGGCTATCCAAACCTTGCGATGTCATGTTCTTGAAATGGTCTTTCCTTGGGTATCTGCTTGCCTTAGACCATCAGGTCTTCACGTCTCTGCACAAATGCCTTCTCCTCAGAGAGGCTTCTCTTGGACACTACACTGAAATCAGTGTCCTCGGCACCATTTAGCCACCTCATACTACTCTAGTTTTTCCCTTTAGCACTTACTACTTTCTGACAGAGGATCATTGCCACTTGTGTCTGTTGATGTTACAAGGACAGGCATGTTCATCTGTCTCAATAACTTTACACCCCCCAGGAATGAGAGCCGTGTGTGGTGTATAAGTGAGGCCCACGTGGTAGTTGAATTTGCACTACCTGATTGCAAGTCCAGGCTGCATAGAGAATGGAAAAATGTGGGCCATGTTTTATAGTTCATACAGCTAAGAAAAGTGAGAAGAGATTGGAGAATTACTGATGTTAAGACAAAAAGATGAAGGTGTCTATCAGTTCCTGATATGTTTTTCCCATGGCAACGGAGAGGGAGAGGCTTATAATCACTTTTGGATTAAGTCATAAATATATCTAATATATTGTTGATCTTCCTCTTGAATCCTAAAGATTGGGCTGATAAACAATGTTCCCAAATATTATAAATAGTTGAAGTAGCATTCATATTTCACCATTTAAAGAGATAAAATGGACTAAATATTATTGTTGAAAGATAATATAGCACAGCTTCAGTTTATGAAGGTGTTGAAGGACATGTTTGATTCAAATAGTAAATATTTTCACACCTACCAGAAATTGACATTCCTGGAGAATCTATCCCCTGGGGGCTCTTATAGACTTTCAAAGAGAACCTAGAGGAAGAAGGAAGATACGTTTTAGTAATTGGAAACATGAGTCCTGTCATTAGTCCATTTTTGTTGGAACCTCAATCTTCCAATGTGTATTTCAATTAATTAAGTAATCTCACTTATGTTAAAATACTAAAAGAGAATAGTCTCACATCTTGAGTTAGTTAGGAATGTGGTAGAAATGAAACAGCTAGGCGACGAAGGAAAGTAAAACATATTACTACAAAATCACAGATAACTTTATTCAGTGTGATGGCAGCATGGGCAGTTATTGGTTCTCCAGATAGCCTCCATCCAGGCCTATACACTGCTGAAGATCTTATTTACGTCTACCTTTAGATAAAGCTTCACCCTAAAGAATTCTGCATTCTGCAATTTTACCATGCCAAAGCAGAAGTTTTGCATCCTTGAGGGACACAAATTGTGTTCCTTTTAAGGATCCATTTAATTTTTAAGAAATAAATTCCATCCCCCTGCTCTTTCTTTATGGTACACTCTTCCAATTCAGCCTTGCTGGACTGTATTTAGTTAAGAGGACCTAATCACAGACTTGATTAATCAAATATGGTTTCACTGAGGAACTGCAAACTTACCAAAATATGAGACTAGGACTCAGTACATACTGCGCAGTCACACAAGACAGATGGGTACTCCCGAGGATTTTTCTGTTTTGTTTTTTGTATTACTTGATTGCTTTCAATTTTTAGTAGTGAGTATGACTACCATCACTGAAGAGATTCTAACAAATTAATGATCTATCAAATACACTCAGATGTGTTCATGTCAGTCTCTTTATTTAATGAACAACTGCCACTGACAGGGAAAAAGTATTCTTGAGTGAACATTTATATATTTCCTCTATGTTGAGAAAGAAGGGAAGTATACATATAAGTGTGGAGATATATTATGTCTCATATATTTCACTATCTTAACTGACACCTTTGTAAGGTGTAAGGAGACACCTTAACTGACACCTTAACTGACATCTTAACTGACATCTTAACTGACATCTTAACTTTTGTAGTAACATCTTAACTGACACCTTTGTAAGGTGTAAGGAAACAAGGAAGGCTTGAGGCAGCTTTGGATTCCAGTTCTTTTTGGATCTTCCAGGGAATGCAGTTCCTGACAGTGTGCAGAGCCAGGGAACAAGCAACTAAGAGGGCCTCGTATACTCGGTGCTTGACATAGCCACATAACAAGGTGAGTTTCCCTGAAAAATCAATGACTTTGGTTTGATTTGGGGGAAGGGTGCACTTTCTTGAAACAGAACACTGGAATATTAAGACAAAATGATTAGAAGACTGACCAAATAGTCATACCAAGTGCTTTTCTGAGTATTATGCTGGGACTTCCAGCAGAAGAATTTGTTGCTTGTTTGGGTACTTTATTTTATTGTATAGCATATATCTCAAAAAATGCACACACAGAGAAAAAAAACCTTACAGCTCACTGAATTCTCATTGTCATTTCTGGGTTCAAGGTTGTCAATCAAAGCAATAAGTCATACACTGGTAGGGCGACAATTTTTGCCGATTACGTTGGGCTGGGAGCTCCAGAGAAGCTAAACCAGTGAATCTAACATATGACTCATTCAGTTGTAGAGTTGGAAAAGTCCAAGTCCAGATGAGTTATAAGTTCATGGGTCCAATGTTATGCTGGAGGCTTCTCTGACTCTTGTAAAGGATGAGTCCAAGATGAAGAGGAAGAGAACCAACTCATGACTACAGAGGCTATTAATTCAAAGTGAGCAGGTAAGTCTATGTCAGCAGCAACAAATGAGTCTTAAGCTTACAGATCAGATGGTAGGCCACTGATGACTCCCAGGAACAGTAGGCAACATGGTAGGCCACTGGCTCAAGTTCAAGGAGAATTACACTATGAGACAGGTACAGGACACAGAGGCAGCAAAAAAAAGCAAACTTTTCCAGAATGTCCCTTCATTTTGGAAGAAGGTCAGACCTGTAAGAAAATGTCTTTTCAATGTATTGTATCTGGGCTCTGAACGGAGTAAGGGGTTGCATCCAACTCTAATCTATTTACATCTGTTTGGCTGTTCATAGCAAGACCCCAATAGGGAAAAATTACATTGTATTAGGTGCCATTATAGAGGATTACTAGACCTTACATACTAAAACACTGAGAATCCTGACCCAGTCGAATTGATAGGAAACCTAAATATCAGACTCATATAGAGAAGAAAAAGAGCTAGACAAGCTGCAAATGTGGGCAATGGTCTAGTATGGTCATTGAATTTCTTCTTGTAGCTGGTTTTAGATGTTATGAATCAGCTACTCTGTGCTTCAGTAAACAGCCTATACCCTCCAGGATGGGAAAAGACAAAGTGGAGTTCAGGTGCCATATGGTGTTCATGCATGAGAAAGACAGAGAAAGTTACTGTCTGTTAAGAACCTTCATATGGAGGCTTCCATTTTTAGAAGAAACTGAGGAAAAGAAAGTGAAAGAGACTCCTTTCCCAGCCTCCTTATGAGAGAATGTTCTACTCTCTTCTAGTTCCTTTTCAGATGGTTCATATCAGAGAAAGATCATCTGCCCACTCTTCATTAAGTAAACATATCCATGGAACTCGAAGCTAGATAAAGTATTAATAACATGCGGGCTCCATGAGATGAATTCTGGGCAGAGGCTCAGGATCCTACATGTGGCTTGAGTACCCTGCTCTAGGCAAATTGAAGTTGTCAGCAATTATGAAACATGAGGCCTTGCATTTTGTGCTGTGTCCTTCTAGAACACATTGTATTTTTGTTCTGTGAATATACAACAATATACCATTATTTATTCATGCTACCTTTGGGTGGTTATCATTCTAGGGTTTTTTTAATATTACAATTATTCTTGTATTTGTTTTTACTTCTTTATGCCTGCAGTTTGAAACAAAAGAAAAGTTATGTTGGCTCTACCACTTAGACATATATTTAAATATGCTCCAAAGCAACCAGTTTGGGTGCAATAGCTTATATTCAAATTAAAGTAATAAGAATGCGCTTAAAATAATAGCATATGTGGTATTCTCTGGGCATAATTTAAGATGTAATATATATTCAAGGGACATATTGGTACATAAAAATGTGAAATATTAAAATTGTCAGTTTTCCTTTTTATTTGCTTTGTGCATATTTTATCACATGTATATGTTTCTTTTGGATATCTACCCAGGAGAAGAAGTGATGGATCATGCACCATGTACCTTCAAACCTAGTAGACACTGTTAAGCAGTATGCCAGTGTGCACAAAAAGTCCATTCCTAGCAGCAGCTCCACCTCCTTATTAGGCTTTAAATGCTATACTTTAGTGACATCTGCTAGTGATAATAGATCTTTTCTTGCACCAAAGGAGTGACATGCAGGAAACTGTTGCCTTTCTTTAGATAAGGAAGTTTTTTTTCTTTGTCTTCAAGATCAGTCGTTTTAGCTTCTCAGTAGCTCCAAGAGAAAAAGATGAGACTTTCTACTCCAATAAAGGGCTAAAATCTTGGAAACCCTCTGAGGTAGCACTACTCTGACCTATACGGTAGTTAAGAGTTGATATTGTGTCCAAGGCAATGAGCTTTCAGTTTGTTCTCGATTTACTTGAATTCATTCATTTGTATGCATTATATAAAGTATATTAGGTGAAGAAACTCTGAAGTGGAGAAATTATAGGACCAAAGGCACACAGAGATTCTTTCCACAGGAAGTAGTTATGGTATTAAGATCCAGTTTGAAAGGACAATACTCATCAATATTTTAGGCATTCTACATATCAAAATTGTATCTTCACATATTTTCCAGGCTAAAATTTAACCAGATGCTATGAATAAGTCAACTAAATTCAGTACAATTGCTGATAACTCTAGGAGGTGTGATGTATATGAAGGGGTTAAAAATTGGGAGGGGGGTTCATGATCATTTAAGTTCATTTTCACTAGAATTTTGAAAATAGAACACTCGGGGATCTTATTGTATAGTATTCAGAGAATCATAAAAGTTACTTTATTACAATGGGGCCACCATTAAGAATTGTCCATGTATTATTGGTGAAAGTTAAAAGTCCTTCATTTGGGCATGTGGGACTGGATACTAACTCCACTAACAAAAAAATTAGTGATATGAAGCAAAAATTTTGACTAATTTCTGCCATTGCCTTTTCATCCAATTCAAATCTACTGTCATTGATGTAATTCTGACTCTTATCAAAAAACAGAAACAAATTAATTTCTATTGAATTTCCAACTTGTGTCGACCCTGTAGGAGTTCCCATGAAGTAGTTGGTGCGTTTGAGTTGCAACCCTTGAGTTTAAGAGTTCAATGCTAACCCACTATGCTACCAGAGCTCTTAATTCTGATTCATAGTGACTCTGTGTAGTGTCTCCACACTAGGAAATCTTGACCAGAGCAGACAGCTCCATCTTTCTTCCTTGCAGCATCTGGTGAGTTTGAACTGCTGATCTTGTGGTTAGCAGGCTTCCTAATAATTGTGTAAATATTGGAATGGTGCAAATACAAGGTGTCAACCATCTATAACTGAATAAAGAAGAAATCATCCTAAAACTTAGTGGCTGAAAACAATAAAATTATTGTCATCATTCTTTGGGTTCACTAGGTATACTGTATAGAAAGATGTCCCTCAAAATTGATTCCAATTCAGACCTAAAATCTGTTTTTTTTTAAACAGACTTTTTGCAGACATAATTAGCTAACATAATGTTTTTATGGACTAGAGTGGACTGAATTAAATGATTCCTGTCCAGATAAGATAACCATGTGAAAACACAGACACCAAAAGACAAGGAGAAAAGCCAATGTGATGTAAGAGAAGAGATTGCCCTCAGTCATCAGAAGCTAAAGAGTGTCACAGTAGAACCTTGAGAGTCAGGATAATTGTGGTGCTTCTTAGAATTTTAAGTGGATTTCAAATTGAAAGTTTTGCTCTTTAAAAATATTATTGGGGCTGTTATAACTTTCATAACAATCCATACATACATTGTGTCAAACACATTTGTACATATGTTACCATCATCATTTTCAAAACATTTTCTTTCCACTCGAGACCTTTATATCAACTCGTTTCCACCCCGCTTGCATTGTCTCTCTCTCATGAACCCATGATAATTTATAAATTATTTTTCATGTCGTACGCTGACTGATTTCTCCCCTCACCCACTTTTTGTGATCCATATCACTGGGAGGGGTTTATATGTAGATCATTGTGATCAGTTTTCCCTTTCTGCCCCCACCTTCCCCTTAATTTCTTGTTATTACCACTCTCATTATTAGTCCAGAGGAGTTTTTCTGTCCTAGATTTCCTGCGTTTCAAACTCTAATCTTTAGCAGTGTACATGCTCTGGTCTGGCCAGATTTGTAGAGTAGAAATCGGGTCATGATAGCTGGGGAGGAGGGAGGAAGCATTACAGAAGTAGAGAAAGTTGTTTGTTTCATTGATACTACACTTCACCATGACTGTCTCATATCCTCCTTGTGACCCTTCTGTGAAGAGATGTCCAATTGTCTACATATGGATTTTGGGTCTCCACTCTATGCTCCTCTTCATTCACATAAATAGTTTTTTTTTTGTTCTTGGTTCTTTCTTCAGGGTTTTTGATGGCTGACACCTCATCAAATTGACAACTCATGATCACAGAGGCTGTTGTGCTTCCTCCATTGGGGTTTTATTGCTTCTCTGCTAGATAGTTGCTTGTTTAATTTAAGCCTTTAAGACCTCAGATACTATATCTTTTGATAGCTAGGCACCATCACTTTTCTTCATCACATTTACTTATGCACACATATTTTTTTTCCAGTGATCGTGCCAGGAAGGACAGCTTCACAGAATGCTGGGTTAATAGGACAAAGTGTTGTTTCATTGAGAGAGTATGTGAGTAGAAACCCAATGTGGTTCTGCTACCTTAATACTTAACATATAAATACACGTACATAGATCTATTTCCCTATTATTATATATAAATATATTTACATGTGGACACATCTATATTTTGACCTCTGTAAATGTCTTTTGCTTACTAGTTCTTTCCTGCATTTCCCTTTACTTTCCTCTTGTCCCATTGTTATGTTTGGCCTTCATTGTGGTTTCAGTAATTCCTACTGGATAAATTTCTCTTGAGTAAGCCCCACCCAGCAGCCTATGCCCTTCTTGTCATCAATTTTAGATCACTTGTTTTTCCCTGGTCCCTGAATTTGTTAACACCCTCTTCCTTTCCCCTCCCTTCCAATATCCTATGTTCTCCTGAAACTGTGAGTATCATTGTTTTATCCCCTGGATTGTTTATGCTGCTTATCTTATCAAGATAGGTATGTAGAGACAATAATAAGCATGAAAACAAGACACAGTGAAAGAAAATTAGCAAGCAGAACAATAACAAGAAAGAAAGAGAAAAGCCTATAAATAGTTCCAGGTCTGCTTATTGACCATTAGGCATGTTTCTGTTCCTTAGGGAATTCATTGATTTTTCTCACCTTCCTACTCTGCTGGATGGCTTTAGTGTTTCACCCCAGTGTGATGGAGTCACATTGGGCCAAATTACTGCACTGTCACCAATATAAATTCCCATAGCACTTCGGGTTGGTGAGGGATTCCATGACTGTGTCTTGTAGTGGGGTTGGCCCAATTGTCTCTCTGTGCATTGGCTTCTTTGAGCAGGAATATCATCATTGGGGCATGGTGGGCTAGCATGTATTCTTCTCTCTCCTCTTCCCTTTGTCTTCTCCTGAGTATTCTGCTCAGACACACCCTCTTCCTGAAATATAGCTTCAGTACTGTTCTCTGAAGAGCATTCTTCTATGGGGTGGGCGCCTGTACCAAAACAGTTGGGATTGGACCCAGTCCTGCTAAAGCTTTGCTCTTATATTTTAAATTTAGGCTTCAAATGACTCAATGTTTACTAGGAACATAAGCAGGGATAAGACTACTCTGAAGTATTTTACACACTGTAGTACATAGCATTAATCAACTGTTTGGCAAACAATGCTGGCAAACAAAAAATTCATATGTAGTAATACTTTCATAATCTGATACAGAATTCATTAGGTGAAAATGAACCGCCCCTAAAGCATCACTCCTTGATCTTTATTTTGCTATATTAAACTCCCATACTTACGCTGAGTTCTGACTCTCTTTATTCAATGCATGATGCAGGTTGTAAATCTTTAACATTTCACTAGATTTATTCATTTATTGCTTAATTTTTGCATAAAAAATTGAACTTTTATGTATTTTCCAGGTTTCCTTGTTATGAATTCTTAGTTTCATTTCATTATGATTAAGGAAATTTTTGTTGTTGTTTTCACTGTTTAAAAAATAAATCAAGGTCTGAATAGGGGGCAAGATAGCTTCCAGATAACCAGCACAGGAAGATCGCCTCAACAACTACCAGAAATGGACTGCTAGGATGGATATCCTGCCCTTCCTGGGAGCAAGAATTTCAACATAAAGAGAAATAGATCCATGTTACTTGAAGTAAGAGAGCAGTAATGTCTGTCCACAGATTCCATTTGCAACAGGCTTTTTTACAGGAGTGTTTCTATGGGTTCCACTCCTGTCCAGATCTGGGTAATACAGCCAGACAGGACGCTTGCTTCACTGACCTCTTCTTCCTCACAGCATGCTATTGACAAAATCACTACTCACATTTGACTCTTTGATGTTTGTTTATTTCTTACAGGTAGATTTATTGTGCCAACCTGTCCAATAGGAGCATGTGGGATTAATAAGGTCACTGTTTGATTGGAAGGAAAAGAGAGAAATATCTTGACATGCCCCCACCCTTCTCTCTCTTGCTATCTGATGATTGGAGCAGCATGCAACTGCTTTAGTTAGTTTTCTGCTTAAACTTGTGAACTACACTACCCAAGGGACAGTTGACCCATGGTTCTTTTCCTTAGAGTTTGAGGTTCCTTTGAGATCTACTTCATCACGCTCCTGGTGTGTACATCACTTGAGCTTGAGGCTAGTGGATTCTATAGTCTTGTCTTGCTTAAAATTGAGTCAGGTCTGCTTTCCTAAGCTCCTGAGCTGCTGACTGTTGGTGACTTAACCTGGTTTTTGCTGCCTGTGGGTGGACTTCCTGCATTGCCCGGGGGAACTCATCTGTCTGCTTCCTTGACCTTGGATCCAGCAGCCCTCATGAGTTGAACAAAGCCCTTTGTACTGCTGTGTGGACTAATTAGCTGTTATAGTCTTTTGTGTATAAAGTTGTGTGTGTGTGTTTCTCTAAAGAACCCTGCATAAAATAACATTTTCTCTTTCCTTCTTCTCTTCTTTTTTCTCCAATAATCTCCACCTGAACTTGATCACATGCCCCAAGCAACACACAAGTTAGCAAAACACCACAGAGGGCAAACTGAAAACTTCAGAACTTAGCCAGCCTATCTCAAGAAAGACTGGAGACTTAATTTAACTCCAACCTAATGTCAACCACAACCTGATCACCAGACTACCTGAGCATCTGATATCCCTCAGCAGATGGATGTCTCTAGACAGGCAATCACCCAGGTAGCAATGCACCCTTGAACTAACCGCCATTCTGCCTTCTTTCCCCTTCCCACTCTGGAACTGAGGGTCTCCCAAACTGAAAAACTCCCTGCCCTAGTGTTCATTCAACCTGCAAGGAAGCCTGGACACACTTGGGACAAAAAACCTAAATGCCAAGGCTCAGACAATTCTCAGTGAAGTACTAAATAAACTGAGCTCCCTGCTAACAGCCTCATAACCTGAGTTGGGTCACTGATTCGAGAACCCTAGGTTTATCCAGAGCTACAGACTCCCCTCGGAGAAGTGAGAAGGACTTGAAGCTCTTGCTGCTGATTATCAAGGACTGCAACCTTCAATGTAGATTACAATAGGGTATAAAATGGAGGAGGAGGAAAAAGAATTGATGTGATGAATTCACACAATTGCTGCAAAATGAGCTAAAAAATAAAAACAATAGTGTGGATGGTGCAGGGTTGGCCAGTGTTTGGTTCTGTTGTACATAGGGTAACTATGATCTGAACTGACTCACTGGCAAGTAGCAACAACAAAGAAGTTAGTTGTAGAGGTTAGTTTAAATAATTATAATATTGTCAATCAACAGTTCTTTCAAAAAGAAAAGAGTTTAGACAAACCAGCATACCTCAGGGAATGTGATACTTCACGGCCTGAAAATCGGGACCACAGTCTCCCAGGACACTAAAGTCTATTGGGTAGCATAGTTCACAAAGGCAATGTTCTGCATCATACTTGGCTGAGTTACAAGTTGGGTTTATAATGCTCTAATCTAAGGTGCAACATAGGTCTCTTCCCACCCAACAGGAAAAAAGTGATGAAAATCAAAAGGCATATGGAAACAATAACGCTAACATAGCTTTTCACCATCCGGAGACAGAATAATTCGATTTTATCTGGCTACCACTACCAATTGTTTTGAACAAGGTCCCTTCAGATGCTCCTGGAAAGAGTGGGAGAAAAATGTGAGACAAAAGTCAAAACATAGACGAGAGTAGGCTTACTTATCAGATAGAGACAAGTGGGAAACCCGAGACTCTAGCTAGTCTTTAGTCACCCTTCAAGTGTGAAACTGCACTCATCCCCGCGGTAGAGCAACCCAGCATTTAACATCAAAAGGGAAAGCTGTTCCCAATATCCAAATCCGGAGAGTTAGGAAATTAAAAGGGGGATGGAAAAAAGGGAGCCCGAAGGGAATGTGGGATAAATAAGGGCACACTGAGGGCACTGCAATGGGTGAGGTTGAACAGATTTTTTATCACTGCAGAAAGGTTTTTATAAAGCATACACATGTTTTTCGTACCTTTGGGGATGGAAGGGGAAATGAGGAGCTAATACCAAGACTCAATTAGAAAGTAAGCGTTTTGAGAATTATGAGGGCAACAAGTGTGCAAATGTTTGTGACACACAATAGATGTATATGGGTTGTGATAAGAGTTATAGGAGTCCCCAGTAAAATGATAAAAAATAATGTTAATGAATTGTATATATATAAACTTATTTTTGTTGAGATCTATGAGTCTGAAAGGGAATGAACTAGATTTGAATGATCAGTTTTAACAAAATTTACTGGCCTTAAAAGAGTGTTTTACAGTAACTTCAACAAAACAATCTAAAGGAGTTTAAATTATTGTTCTTATACCACTTCTGTAATGAAACCATATTTGTGTGTAAGAGTAGAAGACTATTATAATGCTCATGTTTCATGCACCCAGTTCATGGCAATCTTTCTCTACACCGTTCAATGTTTTGAAACATTGATATTATCCTATCATATAATATCCTATAATGTCACATGATATAATTTCATAGCATACCACATCAGATCTGCCTATCATCTATCTATCTGTCATCTATGAAGCTAGCCAACCCACCAGCGAGCCAGCTATGCATCTATCTACTGTGGTGAGGCGGCATCAAGATCATTCCAACTAATTCCAACTCAAAGGACCTTACATGCAACAGAAGGAAACACTGCCTAGACGTGCACGGCTAACACAACTACTCTTATGTTTGAGCTTACTGTTGCAACCATGGTGTCAATCACAGCGTAGTTATTAAGCACGAGTAAGTCATGGTTCCCTAGATTTGGGTGTAATTTAAACTCAATATATTACTTTCTTTGGGTCTGGAACAGTGTCCAACCAGGATTGCTCTCTCCGCTACCCTTGTTCCCTTCTGCTCATGCAAACCTCTCTGCTTTCTATCCACTCTTCTGATATTTGTCCTGCTAACTGGTCCAACTCCTTGTAAATGTAGACTTAAGGGTGGGTAGTCCCAAGAGGAGGCTTGCTCAGTCCTCCTAACTGCTTTCTTTACAAGAGCTTTGTGCTGTAACTTCTGCCCTGCTAACAGCCCACCCCCAAGGTTCTCACCAGTTTTGCTCTTGTTAATATAATATGGCTATATGAAGCAATTATGAAAAACAGCCAAATATACAAGACAGTTCTTTACTTTGAGCATGCCACATTGGAGCCAAATGTGAAGGGAGATCCAAAACCAGGCAAAACTCAGTTGCTTAGAAATGGCAAGTGGCATTACGGTTCATCTACTTACATGCACACTCTGGGTAGTGAATCTAACTGCCAGGGTCAGTCAGTTAGGAAAATTAGTATATTACCTGCTCCTGACCTTTGAAGAAGTCATTAATAATACTGTTTGAAAAGATTCATCACCAGCGTCTATTTTCTAACACCAGCCCCAGTGAGAACTTCATTGTCCTCAACTTCCTGCTGACAGGAGTGTATATCATGGCCCATTTTTTAAAAATCATTTTATTGGGGGCTCATACAAATCTTATCACAATCTATACATACATTCATTGTATACAAAGTACATTTGTACATTTGCTACCATCATCATTCTCAAAACATTTTCTTTCTACTTAAGCTCTTGGTATTAACTCATTTTCCCCTCCTTCCCTGCTTGCCCCCCCCCACTCATGAATGCTTGATAATTTATAAATCATTAATATTTTGTCATATGTTACATTGTCCATTGTCTCTCTTCCCCCACTTCCCTGTTGTCCCTAACCCAGAGAGGAGATAAATGTAGATCCTTATCATCAGTCCCCCCTTTCTACTCCACCTTCCTTCCACTCTCCTGGTGTCACCACTCTCACCACTGGTCCTGAAGGGATTGTCTGTCCTGGATTCCCCATCTTTCTGGTTCCTATCTGTACCAGTGCACATCTTATGGTCTAAATGGATCTGTAACGTAGAATTGGGATCATGATAGTAAGAGAGAGGAGACATTTAATTAGAGGAAAGTTACATATTTCATCATTGCTACACTGTACCTGATGGCTTTGTCTCCTTCCTGCAACCCTTCTGTAAAGGGGTGTCATTTCACCTACAAATGGGCTTTGGGTCCCCAACCTGTACTCCCCTTCATGTATAATGATATAATTTTTAGTTCTTTTTTTTAAGTCAAGTCTTTTATTTAAGCACTGCATCTCAGTCTCCGTGGAGACTGTCAAAAATTGCCAATGCCAACTATATTTCAAGTCATCACGGGGTGGGGTATTGGGAAAAGTTTTTAATTAGCAATAATTGTGCCTCGGATAAACCTCACTGGTTATGGTATTTGCTTTGATGCCTGATACCTAATCCCTTCGATATTTTCTGGTCACACACACAGGCTTCTGTGTTTCTTCCAAGTGAGCTTTGTTGCTTCTGAGCTACATGACCACTTTTATACCTTAAAGCTTTTAAGGTTCCAGGTGCTATATTGTTTGATAGCAAGGAACCATCAGTTGTCTTCACCACATTTGCTTATTCACTCATTTGTCTTCAGTGATCATATCAGGAGACTGTGCACACAATGATATGATTTTTTGTTCTTTGTCCACACATTTGTGTTCAGTGATTGTGTTGGGAAGGTAAGCATCATGGAATGTGAATTTAATAGAGCAAAGTGTTCTTGCATTGAGGAAAAACTTGAGTGGAGGCCCAATGTCCATCTGCTGCCTTAATACTAACCCTACTAATATATACACATAGCTCTATTTTCGCCTCATCATATATTTAAGTATGTAAATGCCTGCATTTAGATCTACATTTATGCCCTTTGTCTTATCTTTCTCTCCTCTATTTCCTTTTTACTTTCTTCTTGTCCCACAATCAGGCTCAACCTTCATTTGTGTTGCAGTAATTCCTCTCGGTTACCGACTGTTGACCAATCCCTATCAGGGATGGCCAGTTTGTGATGCCCTATAAATAATCAGTGAAATCCAAAAGGTCCATTATGAGGCTTACCAGGAGATAAAGCTGATTAGCTGTCTAAAGTTGATCCCGGTTGGCCATAGCACATGCTGCTACAATGATTGAGGCTCATGGTTACATTCATTCCTCTTTCATTCTACTTAGAGTAATTTTTTATCATGGTTCTGACCTTTTATTGCCTCCATTTAATTAACCAGCTATTGTCACTCACAGCCCTTCAAATTATGACTAGTTCAGGCCTGTAATGAAATTTCACTTTTGAATCCTGAACGGTCAAACAGTGAAGCTGAGCAGTTCAACTCTAGGCCAAGTCTTCCCTGTGACTTTTCATAACTTCCCATTCTGCACCAGTCATTGTGAAGTAATAGTTCACCACAGTCCCAGAAAGCTGTTGCAGTAAAGGGCTTGGTCTCCTCCTCCAAGCCCCTCCATAGATATATCTGTACTTTTATCTATGTGTTTCCATTTGGGGATACCTCTTTATGGTGAGCTTAGGAATGGGGAATGTTCTGCTGAGATACCTTTTAAGTGTCTCTACCTAGATCAGGAGTGCTCAATATGTCGATCACATTCTACTTGTCATCACAAATGTAGTGTGGGTAGATGGCACGGACTTACAAAATTAAACATAAGCCTATCATCATTCCTGTCACTTAATTGATATACAGCACAACCAATTAGATGTGATCTTAGGTGTCAGGCACATGCACAACCACTGAATTAAGTACAGCAAAACTGAAAAACTAAGTTTTTGCCAATTTTAAGATAATGGTTTCTTTCTCTTAAACATAAGAAAGGAAATCAAAATGAGTGGGGGCACATAACTTTCATACGAAGTGGGAGATTTTGACACTATCAGCTGACCTTTAGCTGAAGTGCATGAACAGTTCTGGAATTTACTCACAGAGGGAATGTACCCAAACATGAGAAGATATGCTATCTCCTTGACTGCCTTATTCTGCTCTACTTATTTATGTGAGTCATTCCTTTCCCACATAAAGATCATCAAGTCCAAGTACCATTCCACCATGACTGATGATCATTTGGAAGTGTGCTTGAGCCTGGCTGTCAGCAACTACTGTCTGAACTTTGCATTCCTGGCTCAATCCGTTCAGTATAAGTCATCAGAGTTAAGTTAGGTAATGACAAAAAATATAACCAGTTAATTGTTTTGTGTTGTGCAATATGGACTCATGTGGTTATGCAAGTTGCATAAACATACATTTTACATACAAATGCATTTATGAATAAATGTAATCAGTCAAAAACAAATACATGTTTTGCATTTTGTAGATCATTTTAATCGATCATTTAATAAGTGGCTTGCATGCTGAAAAAGTGTGAGCACTCCTGATCTAGGCCTTTTGATGGAGCCTGGAAGACACGCCTTTCCACTTTGACCCAGTTGTGTTCCACTCCTCTCTCTGCCTTTAGCTCCAGGGTTCATGCATTGCAAGAAATCTTTTGTTGGTTGTGATTCACTTGGCACAGAGATGACCCCCTAATGTTGAATGCAGCACCTGCCTCTCCTTTCATTGGGAAAAATGGAGCATTGGGCAGGCCCTCAGTTTTCTCTTTTGGGCTTCTTGCTTACACTCCCACAGTAACTTTCTATTTGCTTTGCTGTATTAAGTAAGCACTTTAATACCTGGCAGCTCTGACTCTCTTATTAATAATAACCATCATTTTCAGTGCTTAGTATGCATTAATGCATTTAATCCTCATACCAACCTAATGAAGTCAGTATTATTAATATTCAATTGAAGGTAATAAGGTTTAGGTTGAATTATTTACACACTATCATGAGCGTGATACTCACTCAAACTATTAGGATTTCAGCATTCAAGTTCTTAACCTATCTGCTGGCAGCCTGTATTTTGAAAAATAGAAATGATAAGTTTCAGTAATTTATATCTAAAGGAATAACTAAGATATATGTGACAGAAGGAAGTTGTATTTTTATTCCAGGGTGACATCAAAGTCTAGGACTGCTCAATTCTGTTATACTTTAGCATTCAAATAAACATCTGAAATATAAAAAAAATCAATTAAAATGACCCTTGACAACTACTTGTGTTCCTCTATAAAAAGGATCTTGGAAATACAGTCACCATTGAAAAACTAGAAACTCTTTTGTAAATGTCAGTAAATGTCCTGAGTTCATTATTCTTGCCATCTATAAAAACTACAAATTGGTGAAATGTAGTTTTCATGTTCCAGATAATTTCAATAAATCCTCTAATAAAGCTTTTCCACAGAGGAAAATGTTACTTTTAAAGTGGTTTCTAAGACACAGTTACCACAAACCCCAGGAAGCTTTAGGGAACAGTGTGACTGCATTTTACAATTACAGGACAAGAAATTTTGCTACAATCAAATAGAAATTTGGAAATAAAAAACCAAAATGTGAAGCTATTGTTTCCCAGCATATCCTCCATCTACATCTATACACATTAGAAGGCAGCATTTCCATTGCTCTAGAAAATTCTCTTAGAATTCTCCACGCTTACATTTATTCCAAGTACAAAGAGCAGTTTGACTTCCTGGAGGGATTCAAATTATGTTATTTTAAGATATTCTTTAGTTTACAGAACAAACAAATATCCGAGCGGAAATTATTGGAGATTTTTTTTGGTGGCTAAGGTAAGGGTTTCCAAGGACATTCTCATGAGATAGCCCTGTCTCCCCTCAAAAATAAGTACTGCATTGTGTGTGATGAAAACGTTCTCAGTACAACTTTTCTGACCTTTTCCCTCACTATTGCAGCTCTCAGTTTCATAAAACATGAAAACAAATCCCTGTAATCATACTGGATGCTCCAAGAAAATCTACTCAGATTTCCCCCCTCTGAAATTCCTCCAAAACAGTCACCATAACCTGAGCAGGCATCTCTGCAATAATTTACCTGGCTCAGTATAGCTCATGAACAAAGTTTCAATTGGGCCTATAGAAAAGCACCTATGTGAGGCTGGGTTGACTAGTGACACTCCTATAGGTATAAGAAAGAAGTAATTATATATCAAGGAATTATTCCAGCCCAGCCCGACTGATGAAGGCTACACCCCACAAGGAGGCATCATCATGTTGTGATCTGATTGACAGGTTGGAAAGCAGTCCAATGCTTTCACACATCTTCAATTTGATATGAAACTGCATAACTAACAGAGCTTCCAAATTATCTGTCCATTTTTGGACTCAGTGGTATTTCAGACCTGCTTCCCAATGTGTATCCCAAGACTTGTCCTCTATTACATATGCCCCAGCACGGGGACATCGTGTGTCCAGCTGTTGGCTCTAGACTCCTCTCTATGCCTTAATAGGTCCATACTGGGACCTTATCTCAGGACTTGCTGTGCTAGTATGGGGTCTAAACTCTTGCTCTCTTTTTTAATCTTTGTGGTTTGTTTCCATGTAGGCACGGCAGGCTGGTCTCTTCCCGACCTGTAGGTTTAGTGTTGTTATCTGTTTCACATACTGCTGTGGATGGGCTAAATTTGGTTCTGATTTGGGCCAGCCTTGTAGAACTCTCTGTTCATGAGTTGCTTGATGGCCTTAAGTTACCCTCAAGTTTTTTCTCACCTTGGTGGGATCTGCACTCACACTCCCATTTCAGTGAGGACATAAACAACACTTTGCCCCCGGTGAGTATTTGTACCTTCCCCTCCAGTGCTATTGCTTCTTTGCCCTACCTTTCTGTGGGGGGGGTTCCCTTTTTAACCTTCACTCCCACTCCTCAGGCTTCCCCTTTCTTTGTGTTGGATTAATTTGTGCATCCTTGGATTTTTGTCTGGCCCCACTTGACTGCCTTTACCTCAAGCCATGAAATTTGAGATAACTGGCTTTTTTCTATACCTACTGTGCTGATTATACTTGCCCCAGTGGACTCAAGTTGTAGTTGCCCTTTCATGCTTGGCTAACTCGACTTAACATAACTTCATCCATCTCTTCCCATGAGAAAATGTGCTTCATATGATCATCCGTGTTCTGAACAATGCGTAGTATGCCATTGTGTGTATGTCCCTGAATTTTTCTCATATATTTGTCTATCTGTGAAAATTTAGGTTGCTTCCGATTCTCTGTGATTGTTAAGTGTGCCACAATAAACATTGCAGCACAGATTACTGACTTTGCTGTATTTCTTACCTTTTCTGGGTATATGTCCAATAGAGTGATTTCTGGGTCATAAGGTAACTCAATTACCATTTGCTTTACATATAGCTAGACCATTTTCCACAGAGGCTGTACATATCTATATGACTACCGGCAGTGGAGGAGAGATGCTACATTGACACAACCATTCCAAAAATTGTTGCCCTTGGATTTTTTTGATATGGGCTATCCTCATGGGTTTTTGGTGGAATCTCACAGATGTTTTAATGTGCATTTCTCTTATGACTAATGATCAGGAGTATTTTCTCATATGGTCAGTGGCCTTTTTGTGCCTCCTCCCTTGTGAAACTTCTGTTCATGTCCTTTTATCACTTCCTCAGGGAGTCAAATGTTTTCTTCCTTTGGCAGGCTAGGAGGGCTTTGTAAATTTTAATAGTGGACTGAGCCCCAGTGGCATAGTGGTTGAGTGTGGGACTGTGGCCCATTGGCTTGGCGGTTTAAATCCAGCAGCAACTCTCTGGGAGCAAGGCTGGGTAACTCCCACAACCACCAGAGGCAATGATGCCCCCCCAAAAAACAAAAAACAAAACAAAACAAAACAAAATTTTAATAGTAAGCCCTTTCTCTCTGTGTTAGACAGGGTTCTCTAGAGAATCAAAACCAGGACACTAAAAATTCCATATATTTATATAGATAGAAAAAATATCTAATATAAGAAATAAAGAGTTAACTAATCTATAAAGCAGTACTAATGACTTGGTGCAACTCACTTTTGTGAGACAGTAATATATATGTGGTCCTTCGAGTCTTGAAGGCTGTTGGGTAGTCCCTCTGTAGTGCAATTAAGGCTTTCCAGCCACAGGCAGCAAACAGCAAGGTAGATCTTCAACATTCAGACAAATGACAGAGTCCACTAGTCTGCAGGTCAAGAGATGTATACTCCACTCGTGTAGCAAAGCAGGGCTTGAAGGAACCTCAACTTACAGTTACACAGTCTAAGGTCTAGGTGTCTCTTGGGTAGTGTAGCTTGCAAATCAAAGCACAGGACAAGCAAGCCATCTGGCTAGTCCAAAGATGCAAAAGCAAGAGAGAGAAAGGTGAGGCTCACCAAGCCAATTATATATACACTCTTCAATTAATCTCACATGTGTTCATTGGTCATGCTGTCACAGTAAACCTTCTTATCTTCATTGGCCATGTTGGCACAAAAAACCTACCTATCACACACTGTTTTAAATATCCTTTCCCACAGTGGTTGGTTGGTACATAATCTGTTGTCAATTAGAGACTATTACAAGTGAAGGGGTAAAGCTTAGCCTAGTAATCAGGTCCCAGGTTGATGACCTCAGATATGCTAAGGAGATAAATAGTCACTGGGGGTGAGACAGAGACACACTCCCTGAGAGATATGTCTATTGAGAAGACCCATGGAGTTATGTTGGAGGCCTGGATCTGGAGAAGCCATGTGGAGACCCCTGCCACTGGGGTGAGATGCTTCCATTGCCACTGGATCCATAAGGCTTTACAGCCACTGGCCTGTGATCTTCCCATTAAGTAGCTTCTGGACGGACACCCCAGGAAGAGGGAAGGTGAAGCATGAAGACCATAGATGGCATATTCATTGATAATTGAATGTAAGGTCAGCACATCCAATGGCAGACTCTGGTGGCTCCTAAAGGCCTAGGCAACATCAAGAGCCTTTGGCTCAAATCCAAAGAAATGAAGGGTAATGAACCAGATGTAGAAACTAGAGCAGCAAGAAGCAAAGAAGGCTCCCACTGTGTCTACTTCTATATTAGGTCACACTCAAAAGGGAAGCTCCATCAATTATAGTGCACCCTAATATTCAGCAGATACTATATGGGGTTGTTTACATTATGTTAGATTACATCATGGGAAAGGCTTCAACTGCTGAATTACTAAGTAGGCCTAGCCTACTCAATACAAACCCTAACTCCCCAATTAGTCCTTTTGACTCTGGTATGTAAAGTTGACAAGTGGAAACATAATGCCCCCCCAAAAAATACCTAACTATAACAAATGTTTTCAAGAAAACTGACCAAGGATGAAGAGGTTAGGAGAAGAAGCTAAAAAACATTCTAAATTTTCTTTAAATCCAACAAAGAAAGGACAGACCTCATTTTTGTTCCATCCCTAGGATTATCTCTATTAAGAAAGGATGGAAAATCATTCCTTATAAGATAGCACCTATAAAACACACCAACATAGATGAAGTGAAAATCATCAAAACAAAGTAGTATTTTAACCTGCACTACAGGGGCATCAAACAAAATCTTAATTTTCTTATCTCCCCTGTCATCAGAAACTGGGCAACCTGGTAAGCAAAAGTTTTGTTCTATTTCATGCAACTGAGTTTCTTGATTTAAAAGTCCCCCTAGACTTAATAACCAGTACAAATGAAGACAATGGAGCCTATTTTGCTTGGTAATGTCCTTGAAACTTCACCTTGCTACAGCATGGGTTTTCACCAAGAAAACTGGGGTACAGTGGGGGGTATGTCTCTGTGTTGCTGCTGAATTATAACAAAGCTACTTGCTGTTTGTTTCAAAACATCTTGCTGTACTTTAGTGTATTTCATTTTACTTTAGTTTTTGTTACTTTGATTTTAAGAAACTTTAGACAATATTTAAACCCTGTATTTTGTTTTATTTTATTTTTTATCATTTTATTGGGGACTCTAACAATTCTTATCACAATCCATATATACATTTATTGGGTCAAGCGCATTTTACATTTGTTGCCCTCTTCATTCTCAAGACATTTACTTTCTACTTCAGCCCTTGATATCAGCAGCTCATTTACCCCCTCCCTCCCCATTCCCCTCTCCCTCAAGATCCCTTGATAATTTATAAATCTTATAAGTCTTTTGTCATATCTTACACTGTCCACCATCTACATTCATCCAATTTTTGTTGTCCATCTCCCAGGGGCAGGAAGTTGTATGTAGATCCTTCTAATATGTTCTCCATTCTACCCTTTATCCCCATCCAATCCCCCAGTACTGCCAATTTCACCACTGATCCTGAAGGGATCATCTGTCCTGGATTCCCCATGTTTTCATTTCCAATCTGCCCAGATTGTAAGGTAGAATTGGGCTCACAATAGTGGAGGAAGCATTTAAGAAATAGAGGAAAGCTGTATGTTTCATTATTTCTACACTGCATCCTGGATGGTTCATCTACTCCCCATGACCCTTATATAATGTGCTTTGGAGTTATCTATGGATGGACTGTGTTTTGGTTCCCACTTCCCACTCTGTCTCATTCAAAATTTTATGATTTTTGTTCTTTGTTGCCTTGTACCTGATCTCTTCAACACTTCATGATCACACAGACTGGTGTGTTTTTTCCCTGTGGATTTTGTTGCTTCTGAACTAGATAGCCCTTAAGACCCAGAAACTATATTTTTATTGTCGGGCGCCATCAGCTATTATTTGCTTATGTACCTGTTTTGTCTTTGATGATTGATTGTGTCGGGAAGGTGAACATTATGGAATGTCAGTTTAATAGAACCCAGTGTTCTTGCTTTGAGGGAGTACTTGAGTGGAGGTCCAATGTCCACCTGCTACCTTAATACTAAACCTACAAATATATGCACATAGATCTATTTCCCCATCATCACATAAAGATATATTTACATATGTACATGCCTGTATTTATATATATATATATATATATATATATATATAAAAGTCCTTTGCTTCCTAGTTCTTTCCTCTATTTCATTTTACTTTCCTCTTGTCCCACCATCATTCTCAACATTCATTTTAGTTTCAGCAATTCTTATAGATTACATTTCCCTTGATCAATCCCTACCAGACTTCTTATACCCTCCTTGCCACTGATTTTGGATCACTTGTTGCTTTCTTATCCCAGGGTTTAATAACACCACCTTCTTTACCCATGTCCCCCTCTCCCATATCCCCCAGGAACCATTGGTCCCATTGTTTTCTTCTTCAGATTGTTTATTCAACATAGCTAGATAACCTGAAGAGATAATTATCTGCACATAAAACCAAGGCAGAGCAAAGCAAAGGGACAAAAGAAAACGGAAAGACAACAACAAAAACCAATATCCAAAAGAGCCCCCAAATAGGCCAAAGTTGATTTGTTGACCCTTAGTAGTGTTTTCTTGTCAAGTCTGATGGGGTGCCATGCCCTGGTCCCAAAATCTATTTTTGGTACTCAATTGACAGTTTCTTGCTCTGCTCCCCTTAATGTTCTTTTGTACGCTCTTAGTGTTTTGCCTGGGTGTGGTGGGGTCATATCGGGGTCAATTCCCACATGGTGTTTCCAGTGTTGTCCCCTATAGTATTTAACCCCGTTTTAATGAAGTGACTGAGATCTCCAGGGCTATAGATGAAAATCAGGCTTCAGCTGCTCTCAACCATGCAGGTCTTCTCTGGGACCCCTGAGAGAATAGCTTTTTAGGGCAGGGTCCTCATGGCTTCACCATCTGCTTCATGGTCCCTTCTGGGCCAGCTACCACTAACTCTGTCAGTGGGTTCTATCCCAGTCTGTCACAGCAATTTTGGCCACACCTTTTTTCATAAACTCATTCTTCATTTTAGTTACTCTCCATTTTTTAAATCATTGTAGTGGAAGCTCATATGGATACTACGACAATCTGTAAATCAATCACATTAAGTGAAATTGTACATAAGTTATCACCTTCATTTTCAAAACATTATCTTCCAATTGATATCAGCCAATTTTTGCCACTTCCCTGATAGCCCATGTGAACTTTCAATAAATCATATACTATTTTTTATTATTTTCAAATCTTACACAGTCTTCTGTATCTCTCCACCCATATTTCTTTTACTTGTCCTCCTGTGGGGGTTATATATCCATCATTCCTATCAGCCCTCGCCCTTTTCTTCCCATTCTCCCACACCCTCCACCAACACTCAAGACATTACTATTGAGTGCTACTGTCACACTTCTTTAAAGAAGTTCCTTGCCTTACTTTCCCCCACTGATTCTTCTCACTCCTTCACTTGCTTCTTTTCCAGTTACTTTCTGTCTGCCAAACCTCATTAGGACCGGCAGCTTACGTACACAAACTCCTTGTCAGTTTCAAGGACTGGCATGCTCCTCACACCCATGAATTGAACAATCCTCTCTCACTAGATTGCAGAGAGTTGATTTACATAATGGGCTGCAAATCACTTTATTTGCATGGTCCATTGATTCCTCCATGAAACATTCATATCCATCTCAGGAAAGACTGCAGCCCAGGACCAGGGTAAATGTTGTTTAGGGTTTACTCAGGAAATATCAATGAACCAGAACAAAAGTAGCAAGTCCCCCTAGAGTAGAAACAGGGCAAAAGTCACTAAAAAAAGGCTTAGGAGAAAAAAATGTCTATATATATTTCACACATGCAAAAAAGAGAAAGGCAATTCAAAGGAACTCACTTCCCTCAGAGACACAGAGAGATAAGGAAACCACATTAACTCTGAGGACATTCCATTTAGTAAATCTAACTGGTGGTATCTGTCTTACAATCTGCTCATATCTCTGTTACCTTTCCACCTCTGAAAACAGCACCTATTTCCACTTAAAATTTTCTCCATTAATACTCCAAGTATGTGCTTCCACTTGGTACCCTCAGTTCCTTTTTGATGTACCTCCTTGATCATAGTTGATTGGCTGATTGGTAAGTCAGGCATGTTCTCTGTCCTTTGAACCTACTGATGTTGATATAACAGTAGTTATTTATTTTTAAAGACTGTCATAATATTATTCCCCAGTAACATTATGGGAGCTGAAACATAGTTTTTGCTAATGTGTCCATGAGGAATTTTTGATTCAATTCTCTTGGAGGGGCAAAAGAAAAAAGAATGATTTATATTACTGGAAAACTAACTAAAAGAGACCAAATTTGCCCTATCCAACTTTTTCTCTTCAGAATCTGCTGTCTTCATAGTGCTGTTGCCTAAGCTTATATACAGTGCATCTTGTATATCAGCTGATCTAAATTTTAATGTGATGAGCCCTTCTATCCAGGGTACTGTTCACTGTGAACCTTTTTTCACCTAATGAATTCAAGTTTAACTCAAATTGACTTATTGATTACATAGTATATTCACAAATCCTCAGGATTATGAGCTCTGGAAGGAGGCATATATTGCTTACCAAAAGCCACTGTATAAAAAATAACAACTCCATATACATGTGATATGGATTAGTGTCTTTTACAAATATAAAGATCATGGTGACATTGTGGGCTAGGATGTGAACAGTAGGGTGGTGGTCCAAACCTACCAGCAATTCTGAAGGAACAAGGTGAGGACCAT
Organism: Nesogale talazaci; assembly: GCA_004026705.1. Lineage (NCBI taxonomy): Eukaryota > Metazoa > Chordata > Mammalia > Afrosoricida > Tenrecidae > Nesogale > Nesogale talazaci. The sequence goes on from PVJH01025570.1 coordinate 29,315, forward strand.
ATGTGAGGTCATCTGAATTGACCCAATGCCAGTGGTTGTAAATGCCTTTAGAAGTTATCCTGAAAGATTCAGATAATTCAGAGAGAGAAAGAGAGAGAGAGAGAAACTTGAAAATAGTTACATTGATGTCGTAATCCCTAGTACCTATGAATGGGACTGATTGGAAATAAGGTCACAGAAGATGCTGTCAGGTACAGTAAGAGGAAGTTGTAATTTAATAGATTGAGTTACAATCCAGTCTGAAAGCTCTTCTTATAAAAGACAAAAAGAAGGACAGACGGGGAAACACAGCAAAGTGAATATATAGCTAGAAACGAATAAACACCATGAAAAGTATAGGGCCATCAGAAATTAAAAGGGGCAATAAATCAGAGAAAGCATGGTCCTCATAAAATTCCCAAATCAGAGTCCTAACCCGTGATATAATGTATTTATGTTCTTTAAAATAACCCAATATTTGTACTTTGTTATGGGACAGGGACAAAAGTCATATAATTGTCATCTATGGGATATTTTCCTTTATAAAATATGGGGTCATGTTCCTTAAGTCTTGTCAATTTTTAGGCCAATTTGGTCATGGAAACTACTTCAAAGGTAAAAGATTCTTATTTGATAAAGTTTTATTGAAGCATTAAGTAATGTGAACTAGAACATGTAAATGGACTGTGCCAGGTACCAATTTACTAATAGCAATAATATATTCATCACTGAGTATAATCAAATTCTACTTAGTTGATGAGAGCAGATGATACTCCATTTTGTGAAAACTGCCTTGAAAGATGGTGATCTTCTGCTATAAGAGATTACACCCTCATGCCAAAAGGACACAGAACAAATAATCACCAAATGTACATAAACACCTCTCCATACAAGTCAATTGATTACTCATCCTGCTGACCACGAAATGGACATAAACAATGTTCACACAATTCAATGCCCACCTGCTACAAGCCATCAAACTTTCTCGCTAGAATACTCAACATATGATCAACAAATGTTCCAGACAGAGAAGAAGTAACCAAGGTTATTCAACATAAGGGAATTTCCAAACTTTGCTTACCAGAGTGGATAAAAACTGGACCACAGTATAGATTGTCAGAAAGCAGGATCTAGGATTAAGTCCAAATCTCTCCAATGCATGCCCAGGTAGAGTACACCGATGAAGGCACTGGCCATAATGGACTGGAAATTTTAACTTTAAAATGCTTGCTGAATTAACTTGTATGATTATATACCATTAAAATTGTTCACTAACTTACACTTTATTTCTACTTAGTTCCTAAGACTTCAAATTGTTTGATGTGTGGTGTTTGCAATGAATGTTCACAGTGAATAAGCCAAGCATACAAAAATGTCACTGAGAATGCTCTAATCATTGCTAGCATGAAACACAAAAATAATTTAAAAGCTATGCTTACCACACTGCATAAAACGTGGACCCCATAATTGGTCAAATCAGAGAGCTATGGTCCAAGTGACATCAAATGTGATTCTCCAACTGGTCCCCAGGGAGAGCACACCGAGGAAGGCAGTGGTCATAATGGACTGAACCCATTAACTTTAAAATGCTTGCCGAATTAACCTTTATGATTAAAAGCATTGTACACATTGGTTATGTTATACTTTTCTTTGACTTCATCCCTAAGACTTCAAATTGTTTGATGTGTGATGTATGCAATGAATGTTCACAGTGAATAAGCCGAGCATTTGAAAATGTCACTGAGCATTCTCTAACCATTGCTCGCACCGCTCAGGACAAATTAGCATAGCCGGCTCTTTCGTATTAATAATTCGGACCTAGCGAGCAAGCCTCCTTCGGACTAAGACCCACGATCTGATGGTCACCGAGGAAACAGACCTCTGTGATTGAAAGGTCGCTGGTGGTTCTATTCCAGCCATAAGACGACTGATTCCAGGGTTCTCTGTGACCGGGCCGTCATCCTGCGGTTGGGCAGTTGTCAAACTGGACACAGGGGACCAGCAAGCTCATATGGGAACT
>PVJH01025571.1:0-31292 GCA_004026705.1 Nesogale talazaci
CATGGGAGCGGTTGAACGGTGGGATGTTCTATCTGTAAGAGACGATTAAAAAAGAAAGTTATAGGAAGATAGAATTAGAAAGTAGTAAACTCTTTCCATGAGTGTTTTTTTTGGGGGGGGGCATCACTGCTCTCCGGCGGTGGGAGTAGGAGGCCCAGCCCCACTGTTGGAATTGAACCTCCGTCCCAGTGGGCCGCAGTCCTGCGCACAACCACTACGCCACCGGGGCTCAGCCCTTTCCACGAGTGTTTTGAAACCCCCTCCTATAAGCAAATATTTTCTTCAGCAATGTAATTTCAACATGATGCGTATTAAATACTCCTGGTTTTGTGTTTGGCTTTTTTCTTGTAACATGCCTGGGAGGTAAATCCACACCAGTATAGAGAGAGCATCCCAACCCTTTTTCAGGGCCATATAATAGTCCACAGAATATGTCCCCTGGTGTTTTGCTCAGCTTTCTCTGCTGGGCATTTGGGCCCCTCCTGTCTGCTGTCGTTAGACACAGGCTCTGAGGGACAGCCCTCCACAGGCTTGACGTGGGGACACACACATGCATAAGTGGCTCAGTCTTCAGAGTGGAACAGACAAGGGTGTGTGCGTGTCTCATGTTGAAACGCGGTCACCAGACAGGCCACCCGACAGCCCCCTTGTAACCGCTCTCTCGACTTCTTTCCAGATGCGAGCCAGCCCTCTGGCTGCTTCCCTGGGTGCCACTTCCCGCAAGAAACGCTTAGAGTTGGACGCTGACCGGGATGCTGAGTGCCCTACCCGGAAACAAGCCCGAAACCGGACCCAGCCCTGGCTGCCGCCGTGCCTGCTGCCTCGGAGCCCACCTCCGGGCCCTGACCCTGCACCAGCTGACGCCCCCGTCTCCCGGCTTGGGCCCTATGTCCTCCTGGAGCCCGAGGAGGGCGGGAGGGCCTTCCGAGCCCTGCACTGCCCCACCGCCACGGAGTACACCTGCAAGGTACCATACGTCCCCAGATCCAAGCCTCCCTGCCCTGTCGGAGTTCTGTCTGCATGCAGCTTCCAAGAGACAGGGGCGCCCTGCTAATCGGCTAGTGTGTCGTTGAATAAGAAACAACCCCAGTTCCCTGTCCAGCGCTGGGCTGAGCCGAGACCAGAGAAGCAGCTAGTTCCTGGAGAAGGTGCTGCTTAGCCCTGAAGGCTGCTCAGCGCTGAAGGGGGCAGCTCAGGGGGGCTAGGGGCGCAGAGACATGGCTCATGTGTTCTAGGGAGAAAGGCTGGGTGGCTATTGGCCAGGCAGATACAGGGGGAAGGGATTTCCAGTCGGAAACAGTTGTGCCTAGGCCGGGGGGCTCCTGGGACAGTGGCTAGAGTGCACAAGGAACCCGAGGGGGTGGTGGCGGCTGGCATCCCCCCCACCCATGGGGCGTCACTTGAAGGTGTCCGTCTACATTGACCTTAGCCGTATCTGGAATTCGGTTCCAGCCCCGCTGAAGGAACGTCAAGATCCCAAATTCAAGAGAACGATCCCTGCTCTGGAGCAGATGCTGTGGCGCCCCAGAGCTGCCCCGAGGGCTTCCCAGACGGGAGGTCTCCATGGGAGCAGGGTGGCTCGGCTTTTCCCGGGGGTCAGGCAGCTGCGGGGCTCCAATCACCCACCCGAGGCTTGATGCCCGGCGCTCACCTCGCCGAACCACCAGGGTCCCCGGCGTGGGCATCTCTGCGGTCGTCTGCTCAGTGTGCCACAGCATTGGGGTCAAGTCTGAAGACTTCTGAGCATGACCCAGCTGTGACTCAGCGAGAAAGAAACCTGCTGTGAGTGTGTGGACAGGCTCGCTCAAGGCAAGGGGGCCGCAGGCTTTGGATTGGTGATCGACGAACAGACCCACAGACCCCTGCACTACGGCACGGTCGATTGAACGTGTGTCTGGGTCTGAGACCGGTGAGGGACCTCGGGGATCAGTAAGGTCACTGGGTCTGACCCGGGCCATTTGACGGATGCAGAGACAGGTCAGGAGAGACCCCCGTGTGTGAAGCCACACGGCACCAGACCAGGCTCTGGGGCACATCCTGTTGTGGGGCGTCATGTCCTGTCCGACCAACAGAGCTCCCGCTGCAGATGGTTCTATAGGGCTTTATGGAAACAGATCACTGGGCCTTTTCTCTGAAAGAGCTGCTGGGTGGGTCTGAACCTGGAACCTTTGGCTGAACGCTCAACACTGGTGCCGTCAGGCTTCCTTAGGGCAAAGCTGGAGGCGAGGGGGGTTCTGAGAAGCCTGAGGATTCTGGACCGGAATAGGAAATGGACTGGGTCAGGGCCTTCTGAGGGTCAGCTTGTTGTCAGGTTGTAGCCCCAAAGGACAGTGATGAGACTAACATGGATGCCCCAGGGGCACTTCCTGTGTACTGCAAAAGAGGGAGCTTCCAGAAGTTCACGTGACAAGAAGCCCACGATCGGTTAACTCCGTCTCTCCCATTTCCACTTCTGGAAGCCGCCTCCTACTGTGTTGACGGCCTAGCGTGGGTTTTCTCATTCATCTTCGTACAGAAGTAGCGACCACTCCGCTCATCTTTACGGAGAAGCAACTCCTAGCGTTGCACTCATCAGAAATGTGTTGTTACTTTGCCACATCAAAAAATGAGGAGATTGGAGAGCTGGAAGGAGGTCCAGGCAAGCTGGGCCCAGAGACGGAGAGCCCCGGGCCTGCGAGGAAAGGGTATCCTAGGGAGCGTTCAGAGAGACAGGACCATTCCAGCCTCCGGCAGGGAGGCAGAGCCCATCGGTGGGGGTATAGTGATCAGGGGGACTCTAGACTGATGGCCCAGCCGCCAGTCTCCTGGACTCTTCCTGCAGTGTCACCATGACCAGAGGGACGCTGGAGTCCCACCCGTGGGTCACCTGGGGTGTTCCAGTCAGTGAGTCTGTGTCGAAAGACCAACTCCTCTCTGTGGATGGATCTCCTTTCTCATGAATGCAACAGCCAGGTGTCTGCCAGCAGACCGCAGTTGGAAGCTACACAGAGATCTCTTCACCAACCTGACTCTACAATGGGGAGACAGACCACAGACACAGGACGTCAGGTGTTCCTACATACTGGCAAGGCAGGGAGCAGGGCAGAGGCACAGGCTGCCTTGTCTGCCAGGGCCGCCGGGACAGGCTTCTCTGAGGACAGGCCGTGGAGCGGTGAGCTACGTGCACGGGGGAGGCTGGCCACACAGGGACCCAGCAGCACAGCAGGACCAGCAAACCCAAACGGATGGAGGAGGTCTGTCTGACTGGAGGATGGTGGATGGAGGATGGAGGATGGAGGATGGAGGATGGTGTGTCTGACTGGAGGATGGTGGATGGAGGATGGAGGATGGAGGATGGTGGATGGAGGATGGAGGATGGAGGATGGTGTGTCTGACTGGACTTTCCTTTTTGTAGTAAATCATTTCATTGGGGGCTCGTACAATGCAAACACACACACACTGTGTCGAGCACCTTTGTACAGCTGCTGCCATCATCGTTCTCAAAACAGTTGCTTTCTACTTCAGCCGGAACTTTTATTTATTTATTTATTTGGTGGTTTTTTTTTTTTTGGGGGGGGGCATCACTGCCCTCTGGTGATGGGAGTAGGAGGCCCAGCCCCACTGCTGGAATTGAACCTCCGTCCCAGTGGGCCGCAGTCCCGTGCACAACCACTATGCCACCAGGGCTCAGCCCCTTTTATTTATTTTTTAATAATTTTACTGGGGGCTCTTACAGCTATTATAACATTCAATACATCATCTGGATCAAGCACATTTGCACACATGTTGCCACAATCATTTCCAAACATTTTCCACTTGAGCCCTTGGTGTAAGCTCCTCCTCCCCCCTCCCCCCCCTTTTTTTAATGAATCATTTTATTGGGTAGAACTTTTTTAACTGCCTTATGGTGGTGGGAGTAGGAGACCCAGCCTTTGCTCCTGTGGAGCCGCAGCTGCAATTGAACCTCCATCCCAGTGGGCCGCAGTCCCACGCACAACCACTACGCCACCAGGGCTCAGTCCCTCCCATCTGCCACCGACCCCACTTCCCCAAACAACTTCATCGTAACCATCTTCCTGGGCCCCTTGGCGCCCTTTGAAACGCGTGGGTGTGCAGTCCGGAGAGCGTGTCCACCTTCTCCTGCGTTGGCGAATCGCAGGCCTCTCTCCGAAAGAGGCCCTGCATGGATTTGAACCTCCCCACCGCAGACCAAGCGGCAGCCCCAGGGGCAGACAGAGCTGGGGGGTCCTGGCGTCCGAATGAGGGCCAGCGCTGCGGGCTGAGGACCGGCTGGCGTGGCGGGTGACGGCTTTTGAGTGACCTGAAGGTTAAGGCTCTGAAGGGCCATAGTTCTAAGGCGCCCTGGTAGCACTGGGGGTTGGGCGCCGGGCTGCTTACCTTGAAGCTCCTGGGTTCAAACCCACAGTCTGCTCTGCAGGAGGAAGCGGCATGACGTCATGCCCATGGCAGGGAGCTGCCTGGTGTTCCAGGTAGGAGTTGAGCGCAAAGGCCATGCGTTCAAGTCCCGAAGGCGCCCAGAAAGGTGGCTCACGGCCCTTCTCTTACTGGGCTGGGTGGCATAATCCTGAGTGCCCAATGCCCAGTGCCCAGCCCCGCAGCAGGTGGCCGAGTGGCTGAAGAGTTGCTGTGACTGCCTGAGCCCAGCCCCGGCTCCAGCGTCCTCACTTCCTCTCCCGCTGTCCTCTCTCCACAGGTGTACCCGGCCAGCGAGGCCCTGGCCGTGCAGGAGCCCTATGCCAGGCTGCCCCCTCACCAGCACGTGGCGCGGCCTGCCGATGTCGTGGTGCGCAGCCAGCGCCTCTACGCCTTCTTTCCGCGGCCCTGGGGGGACATGCACAGCCTGGTGCGCCGTCGCCGCCGCCTCCCCGAGCCCGAGGCCGCCCGGCTCTTCCGGCAGATGGCCGCCGCCCTGGCCCACTGCCACCAGAACGGCCTGGTCCTGCGGGACCTCAAACTGCGCCGCTTCATCTTCACTGACCCAGAGAGGTGAGTGCAGAGACTCTAGCCAACAGGTGGGCATGGGCGGGGTAACCGGGGCCCAAGGTGACCAAGTCACTTAAGACAAAAACCTAGCTTATCCCTGTCCCCTCGCTGAGGGCTGAGCATCATGTGGGGTCACGCCGTGAAGGGCAGTGCCTCCCTCCCAGCAGGGTTGGCTGGACCCTGACCCAGCTGAGTGCGTACTGTGTATGTGCCTATATGATAGAAGAGGGGACTGAGAGAGGTTAAGTTACCTGCCTGAGGACACACAGCTAAGTGGTTAAAGCAGGACCCCAATCCAGATCTGACTTCCCACCCTGGGCTGTTAATTTAAGATGAGTTTAAGGCACAGGGGCCAAGCTGCCAGGGCTTTTTGCTGACTCTGAGTGTCCGCATCTCTTGGTAGTGGAAGGGGCTGGAAATTCAGACTGTCTCTGGGACTCCAGGTCGACAGACCACAGCCAGAGAGCTTCCATTCCAGGCCACATGAGTGCCTTTTCCATAGAGCTGAGAATCAGTGGTTTTTCACTGAAGGAGTGAGAACTCCCCACTCTGCTTGCTGGGGTTGGGGGCGGGGGGAGGAAAGGCAGACTTTAGCCAGACTGGCTGGCCAGGTCACACAGACACCCATTTCAAGTCCAGGTCCTTTTGCAGGGAGAGGAGGGTGACCCTGTTGCATTTTGTAGACTTTCAGAGAAGTTACAGAAAGAGCCCAGAGAGTCCCTATACCTCCCTCCCGGAGTTCTTCGTGGTAGACATCTCCTGTAACCATAATGCAGGGGTCACCCCTGAGAGGGTGGCCAGAGCTTAACGAGTGCTGCCACCACGAAGCCCTGGTGGCGCCCAGGGTTAAGTGCTGAGTGCCCACCTGCTACTCCGCCAGAGAAAAGCCTTCACTGTCTGCTCCCATAAAGATGTGGAAATCCTGGGCCTTTCTATCCTGTTCCAAAGCCTTGGAACCCCTAGGCCTTTCCACCCTGTTCTCCAGGGTCACGGTGACGCACGGGCACTTGACACCGTCACCACCATACTATTCACGAAACCACCCTCCTTTACGGATGCCCTCACATGCCCCCGGCTCCTTTCCAGCCAGGCTATGACCCTGGATCCCTGCGGGCAGTTTGTACTTGGCAGTCCTTAACTCTTTGGTGACGGCCTTACTTTCTGTCTTGAATCCTTTGCCGATATCGTGGGCTTTTAGTCATGGAAAGCAGGCCTAAATCGAGGGGAACGTTTTATCCTTGGAGGCCATGGGGATGGAGGAGTGCACAACCAGTGGACCGCTGGCGGTGAGGTCAGCAGTCTGAAACCAGCTGCTCCCAGACAAAGACTCACTTTCTACTCCCAAAAGAGTCACGGTGTGGGAAACCCGTGGGGGCAGATCTAGCCTGCTCGACAGGGCCGTCCTGAGTCGGCACCCCTGGTGGATTTGAACTGCTGGCCTTTCACTTAGCAGGTCATGAAAGGGTTCCCGACAAACAGAACACACAGCAGTCCACAGCATCGCATAGTAAGCAGGCATATGGGGTCATAAACAAATGTTTTGGGGTACCATGCCTTCAGCTCACAAGACATACCCTAGTCCCCCCCACCCCCCACTTTGGGGAGGAAAAAGTGCATCTTCTGGTCTGACAAATATGGTATCATGGAGAGTTACATTGAAGCATCGTGAGCATCCTGTACCTCCCAGCCTCCCTTTCCACCTGCCCTAGCCTTGGATTCTCCATCTATAAAATGGACCCACCGTGCCATGATCCACAGGATCGATCGATGTTTGCCAAATGTTATTAGCACCCAGGAAGGGAGTGTCTTTGGGAAGATGAACAGCAGAGGACTACTGATTGCATAAACAAGCCTGCCTTGTGAGGTTTGCTGAAAGCAGAGGTCACACATGGCAGGCCACACACAAGGTCGTGACCCCCCCCAAACATAGGTGCTTGTGTTTTTCATTGGGAATAGTTGCCAACATCTTAAAGGTGAGGGCTTTTTTCATTAAAATGCCAACTGCTGGCTTCTCCTGGGTCTGCACGAGGGGTGTGTAGTACTGGCTGTGGTGTGGGTTTGCATCCTAGCTTTACACCCCAGGGCTGGGGCTCCCCAGATTCTCCATTTGAAATGTGCTTTCCTTTTAAGGGCTAGCGGAAGCACATGAGAGATGAGCCAGGTACTAAGCTTCACCTAGAGCCAGGGGCCCAGTGGATGATGGATCAGTATAGACTGTGTTAATGTAACACACACACACACACACACATGTGTCAAGTCAGTTCCTACGTGTGGCAACCCACGTACATGTTTTTGGTCATGGAAGGCAGGCTGAAATCAAGGGGAACACGTGTCAGAACAGAGCTGTGCTCCACAGGATGTTCAATGACTGAATGTTTGTTTTTTAAAGTTCATTGCCAGCCCTTTTTTCCAAAGTCCCTTTGAGTGGACTCAAACCTTTGTTCTTCTGGTTTGGAGCTGTATTAGTCCGGGTAGCTAGTGAAACAAATTTCTAGAGACACTCATGTGAATAGGAAAAAGGTTTATGTACAAGAGCAGTTGAAGATTGAGAGAACAGCCCAGCCCAGTCCAGATCAAGTCCATAAGTCCAATTTTAGCTCATATGCCCAAGAGCAGTCTATCCTGTCCTCTTCAGACTCAAGAAACACATGCAAGGATGTCGAATGCAGGATGATCACAGGCCAGTGGGTGGGAAGTCTGTGGATCCAGTGGTGGTGGGGACATCTCAGCACTGGCAGGGGTCTCCACGTGGCTCCTCTAGTTCCCAGGGCACAGGGTTCTCTTGCAGCAGAGTGCCATGTGTCTTGTGAGTACAGCGTCTCTCAGGGAGTAAGCAGAGAGAGAGAGAGAGAGAGAGAGAGAGAGAGAGAGAGAGAGTCTCCCACCTCCAAGCAGAAGATACAAGTGTTCCCCCGAATTCTCAGGAGAAGGTCTTGCTCACACAGAGGCCTCATCGGCTATGACTCGATTGACAGAGTAGACTACCCCTTCATTCTTAATCCTCTCAGATTGACACCAGAGTATGTAACCGCAGGAGCCCAACACAGTCCCTGTTTGCATCACCCTGGTGCCCCTATGCTGTCAGTGGCGCCGCTTCTGGCAGGTGTGTGCTACCACACAGACTTGGTCCTGCCCCACCTCCTGGTTCTCTTTCTTTAGTTGGCCGCCCGGACAAACGGTCGGTGCCCATCTAAGAGAGAAGCAGCCCCCTGCCGCCTCTTCTTGGAGAGCACCTTTGTTCAAATGGAATGGCTCTGTGACCTTTGCGAATGACTTGCCCTCTCTGAGCTGAGGTGTCCTCCTCTGTAAAACAGGCTGAGGACTGGTTCCTCTTTATGAAATGCCAACAGGCACCCGGGAAACGGACGCTCTCTGGGGCTCCCGCGAGGACCTGACCTCTGTGTTTCTCTCCTGGCCCCAGGACGAAGCTGGCCCTGGAGAACCTGGAGGATGCTTTTGTGCTGACTGGGCCAGACGACAGCCTGTGGGACAAGCACGCCTGCCCGGCCTACGTGGGGCCAGAGATCCTCAGCTCCCGGGCCTCCTACTCGGGCAAAGCAGCCGATGTCTGGAGCCTGGGCGTGGCGCTCTACACCATGCTTGCTGGCCACTACCCCTTCCAGGACTCAGCGCCTGCCCTGCTCTTTGGCAAGATCCGCCGTGGGGCCTTTGCCCTGCCTGAGGGGCTCTCGGCCCAGGCCAGCTGCCTGGTGCGCTGTCTCCTTCGAAGAGAGCCGGCTGAGCGTCTCACAGCCACGGGCATCCTGCTGCACCCCTGGCTGCGGGAGGACCCCCGGCCCCTTGCCCTAGCCCAGTCCCACCTCTGGGAGGCTGACCAGGTGGTCCCTGAGGGGCCTGGGCCAGAGCAGGTGGAGGAAGAGGAGGGAGGCAGGGAGCTGGTTCTCTATGGTTAGGCCCCCAGCAGGACGCTCAGCTGCAGGCAGTGGATGGATCCCAGGGGCTGCCAAGCTCTCTGCACCCTTTGAACCGCGTCTCACCCGAAGTGCCTTCTGGGAAGTGTCCACAGGCCACAGGTCCCACCTGGGTGCTCGTGTTAACCAAGCTGGGTTCCACAGCAGTGACAAAAGACACGCCCCCGCCTTACACCATGGACACAGCGGTGTTCTCGAGCCAATGACCCCGCTCCCATGCCCACCGGCCACCTCTCAGTGCCCACCTATGCTGGCTTACCAGCTACCTGCTGCCTTGGTGTCTGGCACCTTGTTCAGAGCAAGAGGGGTGGGAGGTGGGAAGTGTGTCTCTGTGCCAAAGGCTTCCAGAGCTCAAGGCATGCTGGGATTTGTGTTCCCAGCAGCTGTCTCCTGGATCCAGAGATCCTTTTACCAGACCCAAGTCCAGGATTTGGGCCTCAAGAACAAGAATCCAAACCCCAACGTGTGCCCAAGGGTTTAGGCCCCCTGGTCACCTGCGAAGTCTCAGACCTTGTTCTGGGGAGCCCACATCAAACACTATGAGCTTGGGGTATCATGAGTTTGTGTATTTTACCTTGTGCCTTAATAAAAGACAGTAGCAAAAACACTTCGTCTCCCTAGATTTTCCCTCTCCCCCCTGCCCTCTCTCTCCCTCTAAAACAGCTTCTGTGGCGAGCAGCAGAGGCCGGGCGCAACCCTGGAGGAGGGAGGGCATGATCCCGGCAACTCGGGCTGCACTTCCTCTGTGTCTTCTAAAGAAAAACCCGGACACTCACTGCCATCAAGTCAAGGTGGATTCATAGCGCCCCTGGAGGGCAGGGTAGAACTGCCCTTGTGTGTTTTCAGACTGACAGTTGGTGGAGAGAAAGCCTCCTCTTTCTCCAGACGCGTGACTGGTGGTTTCGAACTCTTGACAGTGATATCTCAGGTGTGGGCTTTGGGGCTGCAAGTTATAGAAACCCCGAGTCCACGTAGCTTCAACAGCGAGAAGGGACTGTTTTCACACGCAGTAGGGAGTCAGTCGCTGGAAGCAAAGCATGCAGGCACCTGGCCCAGCTGACTCTGGCTGCCCCAGTGGGCTGGTGAGAGACGCCCACAGCTCACCCCGGGGAGATCGATGACAGAAAGAACCACTCGATCATGAACTAAGTACCGTACGTGTTCGCCAAAGCCACTACATTTCTCCAAGGCAGCACACGCTGTCGGATAACGAGGTCAATACCGTTATTCTCACAATCCTGCCATCACGGTGATCTACTGGTAGCCGCACAAATGGGCACCCGTGTGAGGATGCCTTCTCTAGAGACACAAACCCAGGGACGCGGGTATGTGTGTGTCCACAGAAATGGCTCCCGCGGTTGTAGAAATGAGTAAGTTCAGTCTGGTTCAAATCTGTCAATCAGACGTCAGCCAGAGGCTTCTGACAGTGTAACTCCCTCCAGCAGGAGGGCCGCGGGATGGTGGATGCAGAGGGAAATGGATCCGAGGTACACAGTCTGCTGAGGGCTTCTGGGATTGGCAGGTGACAGTATGGGAGAGTGATGAACTCGGATGGCAGAACCAATAGATGGCAGAGGCTCTAGAACCCTGGCTTTGCTCTGGGACTCCTTAATAATTGATTTATAAATCATTTTACTGGGGACTTGTACAACCCTTATCACCATCCTTCCATCCATCCATTGTGTCAAGCACATTTGTATATATGTTGCCATCATTCTTTTTATTTTATGGAATAATTTTATTGGGGGCTCATACAGCTCATCACAATCAATACATACATCTATTGTCTGCGAAGCACATTTGTACATTTGTTGCCGTCATTCTCAAAACATTTTCTTTCTACTTAAGCCCTTGGTATTAGGTCCTCATCTTTCCCCTCCCTCCCCTTCCCCTCTCCCTCGTGATTTTAACATTAACATTAACAAGGCACACCAGCCCAATTCAACTCAAGTCCAGGGCTGAGCCCCGGTGGCGTAGTGGTTGTGCGCGGGACTGCGGCCCACTGGGATGGAGGTTCAATTCCAGCTCCACAGGAGCAAAGGCTGGGCCTCCTACTCCCACCACCAGAGGGCAGTGATGCCCAAAAACCAAAACCAAAAACAAACAAAAACAGCTCAAGTTCATATGTCTGCTGCTCGCCAGGTCCCTTTTCAGATGCACATCGCTGCAGACTGATGACACCAAAAAAGTGGAGGCCACGGATTCAGAGTTGTGTGGATCCGAGGTCAAGGGGAACACGGTAGGGCTGGGACAGCTCTCATGGGGCTGCCCTTGGAGACAGACTCTGAGTCCCAGAAAGGATGAAGGTGAAGGGCAAGAGAGAGGGAGACAAGTTCCCAGTTTCTCCTTCATAAAAAGGCCACAGGCCTAAGGACACCACATCAGGCTCATAAACAGGTTTGATTCCACCCTTACGTTTTTGGTTTTTTTTTTTTGGGGGGGGGGGCATCACTGCCCTCAGGTGGTGGGAGTAGGAGGCCCAGCCTTTGCTCCGTGTAGCTGGAATCGAATCTCCATCCCAGTGGGCCGCAGTCCTGCGCACAACCACTATGGCACCGGGGCTCAGCCCTCCACCCTTACGTTTTTACTTTTTGTTTGGGGGGCATCACTGCTCTCTGGTGGTGGGAGTAGGAGGCCCAGCCCCACTGCTGGAATTGAACCTCTGTCCCAGTGGGCTGCAGTCCTGCGCACAACCACTACGCCACCGGGGCTCAGCCCCCTTTTTTGGGGGGGGGGGCATCACTCAACCGTACGTTTTTATACAAATTCAAGTTGACATACAATTTGAATGCCACATATAAATAATGTGTACACATTTAATACACATAGCACGCATAGAACATTTAACACGTGAGGGGATTGTATGGTTTGCAAAAAAAATTGACATGTATTATATATTGGGGTGTGTGTGATGTGTTAATCAGGCAATGTTATCCCTTTATGTGTATATCTCTTTGTTTTTCTTTTTAAAAAATATTTTTTAATTTTTTGTAATCATTTTATTTTTTATTATTTTAATCATTTTAATGGGGGCTCATACAACTCTTATCACAATTTGTACATCCATTCATTGTATGCAAAGCACATTTGTACATTTGTTGCCATCATCCTTCTCAAAATATTTGTTTTCTACTTAAGCCCTTAGTATTAGCTCCTCCTTTTTCCACTCCCTCCACCGCTCTCCCCTCCCTCATTAGCCCTTGATAATTTATAAATTATTTTGTCATATTGTACATTGTCCTATTCTCCCTTCACCCACTTCCCTTTTGTCTGCCGTACCCCAGGGAGGAGGTTATATGTGTGGATCCTTGTAATCGGTTCCCCCTTTCTACTCCATCCTCCCTCCATCATGGACTCTTGTTTATACTTTCTGTTGGTTTTTTTTGGGGGGGGCATCACTGCCCTCTGGTGATGGGAGTAGGAGGCCCAGCCTTTGCTCCTGTGGAGCTGCTGCTGGAATTGAACTTCCATCCCGATGGGCTGCAGTCCCGCGCACAACCACTACGCCACCAGGGCTCAGCCCAAACTCTTGATAATTTAGAAATTATTTTTTTTATGTCTTGCACTGTCCCATGTCTGCCTTTACCCCCTTGTCTGTTGTCCATCCCTCTGTGAGGGATTATAGGTATGTCATTGTGATCGGTTCCCCCTTCCTCCTCCTACCTTCCCCTTCCTCTCCTGGTATGTCTACTCACAATATTGGTCCTGAGAAGTTTATCTGTCCTGTATTCCCTTGTTTCCAGTTCTTACCTGTACCATGCACACGCTCTGGTCTAGTCAGATTTGTAAGGTAGAACTAGGGTCATGATAGTGGGGTGAGGATGGGGGCAGGAAGTATTAAAGAACTAGAGGAACGCTGTATGTTTCATTGGTGCTATACTGCACCCTGACTGGCCCGTCTTCTCCCCACGACGCTCTGTAACGGGATGCCTAATTGTCTACAGATGCGCTTCGGGTCTCCGCTCTGCACTCCCCCCCCCCCCTTATTTACACGATTTTTTGTTCTGGGTCTTTGATGCCTGATACCTAATCCCATTAACACCTCATGATGACATAGGCTGGTGTGCTTCCTCCATGTGGGCTTTTTGACTTCTGAGCTAGATGGTCGTTTGTTTGTCTTCAAGCCTTTAAGACCCCAGAAGCTGTATGTGTTGATAGCCGGGCACTTTCAGATTTTTTCACCACATTTGCTTATGCACCCGCTTTGTCTTCCTTGGTGGTGTTGGGAAGGTGAGCATCATGGAATGCCAGTTTAATAGAACAAAGTGTTCTTGTGTAGAGGTCAACGTCCATTTGCTTCCTAACACTAAACCTATAAATATATGTACATGGATCTATTTCCCCATCATATTTACATATATTTACATATGTTTGCACCTGTATTTAGATCTCTATAAATGCCCTTTTCCTCCTAGTTCTTTCCTCTATTTCCTTTTTTACTTTACTCTTGTCCCACTATCATCTTCAGCCTTCATTTGGGTTTCAGTAATTCCTCTCTGTTACATGGCCCTTGATCATTATCAAACCTCCTACACCCTCCTCACTACCAATTTCAGATCACTTCTTGCTTACCATCGG
The DNA here is from genome assembly GCA_004026705.1 of Nesogale talazaci. NCBI lineage: Eukaryota > Metazoa > Chordata > Mammalia > Afrosoricida > Tenrecidae > Nesogale > Nesogale talazaci. Next base: position 13,494 of record PVJH01025571.1, read on the forward strand.
AAATAACCACATCTTGTAAATTTCAAATGTCCAGTATAGAAAAATCTATCAAGAAGGTAGGTTAGTGGTGGCCTCGGTCTGGGAGGCACAGAGGTTGAGTGTGTGGCTTCTAACCCAGAGGTCTGAGATTCAAACCCACTGATTGCTCCCTGGGAGCAAATCACTTTTGTAATCATTTTATTGGGGGCTTGTACAACGCTTATCACGATCCATCCATCCATACACTGTGCCAAGCACCTTTGCACACCTGCTGCTGGCATCCTTCTCAAAACACCTGCTTTCCACTTGAGCCTTTGAGGTCATCATTTTTCGACGGAACCACCTAAACCACGTATTGAGCCTCCTCAATGGCGTGCCCTACGCCCCTGCCCTCTTTGAGAAGATCCCTTACCACATCCCTCCTGTAGGATCTGAGAGTGTCTTCTGCTTCCCCCAAGTTAGTGTCTATCATCTCTTGAGCCTATTTTTCCACCAGGGCAACCCTTCCCACCCCTCTCCACACTCTCACTGCCATAGAGGCCATCCCTACCCTATCAGGACAGGGGAGCGCTGCCTGGTGGATTTCTGAGACTTTTTTTTTTTTTAACTCATTTTATTGAGGGCTCATACAACTCTTATCACAATCCGTACATCCATCCATCGTGTCGAGCACATTTATGCATTTGTTGCCATCATTAGAGACTGACACTCTCCACAGGGAGTAGAAAGCCCCCGTTTTGGTTGTTCGCTTTCCCTGGAGAGCAGTGGGTGGATTTGATCTGCGGGCCTTGCAGAGTGACAGCTCAACCCTGTGACTCCTCTCCCGCCCCTGAGAACCATCCAAGTCTGTTTCTTAGAGTTGGGAAACCTTTTTTTTTTTTTTTTTTTTAGGCATCACTGTCCTCAGGTGGTGGGAGTAGGAGGCCCAGCCTTTGCTCTGTGGAGCTGGAATCCAACCTCCATCCCAGTGGGCCGCAGTCCTGCGCACAACCACTACGCCACTGGGGCTCAGCGGGAAACCTTTAGATTCCATGCTACCCTCTATGCAGGCTGAGGTTTCGATATCTTTTACCTTTTTCTTTTGGTTAATAAAGGTTTCTGTGATTTTGTCATACTGCTTTTTGACTGAACCTCCTAGTTTACATGCCATTTATAAAATCGAGGTCTTGAGGTCTTTATCAAGATATCAAATGATCTTTTCAGACACAAAACCAGAAAGCCTGACCTAATGAGGAAGTCTCAGAGGGTTTCACATTTGCCTTCTCACTGCAAACACCAGAGAGCTTTAGGGGAAAAAAAACAAAACACTCTATTTCCAGAGATTCTCAATCAATTGAGCTGACCTGCAGCTTGGGGGGGGATACAGAGCGTTTTAAATGCTCTCCAGGGGATTCAGATGTTCGCTCATTCAACAAACAACCCTGGCGTGCCTCTGTGGAGTTAGGGACTTGTTCAGGACACCAGGCACGCAGCGGACAAGACAAACGGGGACGCAATCGATTCTGTCCCGGGGCTCACAGAGCGGGCGCTGATCTTGACTTACTGCGAACTTGAGCGCATTCTGCGCTGACGGCGGCGAGCTGGTGCGCTAGGGGAGGGGGCTTGGTTGCTATGTCAGGAGGGGCTTAACCTTCGGGTCTAAAGTGGCAGTTTGAGCAGAGGTGACACCCTTTGATTTATCTTTGAAGCCGGACTGTCTGGCGGCGGGGTGGCCCGCCGGGGAGGAAGCTGGTGGGGGGCACCTGCCGAGCCCAGCGCACCGTGGACGCTGGAGCTGCTCTGCAGCGCGGCGGGGGCTCCTGGGCCGCACAGGCGTCCCAGCGCGGGCCCCCCTCCCTCGGGACTCCGAAAACACGTGCAGACGCAGCGTCCGGCCGCGGGACCCCAGCACCGGCGCTAAGTCCGCAGACGGCCCCGCCGGCGTCCAGCGCTCCAGGCCGGCAGCCGCGAACTCGCGCACCGGACCCCGCGGCCCCGCCCCCGGGGCGCCGATAGCTCCGCCCCCCGGGCTCGGCAGCTCCGCCCCTTCCCTCCGCGGGCGGGGCGAGCGCGGCCCGGCGGTGAGTGGGGGTCTGGCGGCGGGCGGCCGCGGCGGGAGGCGGGAGGCGGGAGGCGGGAGGCGGGAGGCGGCAGGCGGGAGGCGGGAGGCGGGCGGGGGCCGCCGGGAGGTGCCGCGGGCGGGCGGCGGAGGCCTTGGCGGCGGCGGCGGGTGTGCCTTTTCCCGCTCCTCACTCCCGGCTCACTTCCGGGGCCGCCACTATCACTTTCTCTTCCGCCGAAGCGCCTGCCAGCTCCGGGCGAAGGACGGGGCCTCGCGGGAAGGGGAGCCAGGTGGGCTGGACTCCCCGGCTCGGGGTGGCTCGGCGGGGGGAAGTCGTGGCGGGGCGAGGCGGAGGTGGGGGGGGTGCTGCCCCTCCGGGGGGGGGTTGCGGTCTCCGGACTGGGTGACCTGGGCCCAGTCTCCCCCCGCGGCCCGTCCCGTGTCCGAAAGAGGATGTGGCCCCGGGTCGGTGCCCCGGGCCCTTTCGCCCGCCCCCGCGGGGGTCCCAACGCGTGCCAGATCCCGGGCCTGGGGGTCACGTGATGCGACCCGCCTGCCGCCGGGAAGGAACCGCTCGGGCCGAGCCCGCAGAGGTGGGGCGTGGGGGGGGCTCGCGCTGGCTCTGAGAGTGGTTCCTGGTCGCTCCTCCCCCTCCAGGTGACCCTGAGGGAGCATTTTTCCCGGAGCCGCAGCCCCCACCCGGGGGGATGGGCCCACCCGCGCCAGATGGATGAGAAAACCAAGAAAGGTGGGCGCAAAGGGGAGGTGGTTGGGGAACGTGGGTGGAGCCCCCTTTCATCTCTGCAGGGACCTTCCGTGTGCCAACCTGCCCCCCCCCCCCATTTCCTCCCTGGGGACCCCTTATGGCCCCTGACCACCACAGCTGTCTAGTTAGTCACTTTATTGGTCCATCCTGCACTTTCCAAGGGCCAGCTCTGTGGGCATTGAACTTGGAGACCTCCCTGCTGGGCATGGAGAGACCATACCAGGAAGTGCCCTAGTCTTCCCAGAACCCAAGCCAGGTCTTTCCCTGTCCCGCTTTACCCCCTCCCCTGTGCCTGCAGTTGGAGAAAAGTGTTAGTTTTAGCTGCCCTCCCTGCCTTCTCAACCCACCTCTTCTTCCCCCAACGCCATTATCCTCGCTCATCATCACCTCAACGCTCTGCCCAGAATCGCACCCTGCCAGTTCTCCCACAGGCCTCTGCTTCACCTTGACCTTCTCTCAGGAGCCTCCCTGACCTTGTTAATCTGCTGAGTAGGGACCACAGTCCAAGTTTTAAGTTGTTCTTTTGTTAAACTTGTTCATGGTCTGAGAGACTGTTCCTCTTGGTGACTGACAAATACAATTCCCTGGGAGTTGATCTGCTTGCAGTGAGAGCTCATGGTCATGCATGTTGGGTAAAAGAATGGGATTACGAAGGGGAAAAATCAACCCAACTGAGCAGGGGCTGGGGAGCGGTTGGGGAAAGGCCAGGAAGGCCTCTCAGAGAGAGGATGGGAGTTTCAAGCTGGGTGCTGAAGGATGTGTAGGAGTTGGGCAGGAAGAAAGAGCATAAACCACAGGTACAAAGGATCACTTCCCTCCCTTCCTCTTTCACACCTAACTCTTGAAAGATAGCCTCGACTGAGCCCTGGTGGCGGAGTGGTTGAGTGCTGAACTGCGGCCCATTGACTAGGCGGTTCAAATCCAGCAGCAGCAAGGCTGGGCCTCCCACTCCCACCGAAGGGCAGTGATACCCCCCGCCCCCAAAGAAAGAAAGATAACTCTAGTATTGACCTGTTCCTGCCCTGATGGCTTTCAGCAGAAGAGGTGGCTCTGAACCTCACTCGTGCCGTGGCAGGCGGGGATGAGAAGGTGGCCGTGCAGTGTGCCATCTGGCTGGCAGAGCACAGGGTGCCCCTGAATGTACAACTGAAGCCTGAGGTCGCCCCGACACAGGACATCAGGTGAGAACAAACCCCACTGGGGGACCCATTATTTCTAGACTAGACCATGTGGATAAAGGGGTTGCATTCACTGTCATTTACCAGCTGTGCGACTTTGGGCAAGTCCCTTCCCGATTCTGTGCCTCGGTGTTCTTACATGAAAATTTGAATCCTTATGACGAGTAGTTATTTTATTTTATTTTAATTTTTCATTTCGGAATATTTCTGACCTGCATAAGACTTGGGAAGGTACACGAGGAATTCTCATCTACCTTTTTTTCCCCCTCATGTATCTTTACGCCGATTCTCCAAACACTAACATTTTACACTATTTGCTTTGCTTTATCATTCTTTTATGTAAAGAAAGTTTTATGTGTAATGTATATGATTTCTATATAAGTTAATACAGTGGTACCTCAGTTGTCAAACTCAATTGGCTCCAAATTCGTGTTCAAATACAGAAAAGTTGCACATCTGAATGTACTTTTCCCATAAGAAATAATGGGAAACCAAATGACTGGTTCTGAGGCCCAGAGATTAGACTCATCAATCCAACATGGAGGCTTCTGGGATAGCCTCGTCTCGGACACACCATCACCATAGAGTTGTTTTCTTTTTTTTTTTTTTTTTTGAGATTTCTTTTATTTTTTTTATCATTTTTTTGTGGGCATCACTTCCCCCTGGTAGAAGTAGAAGGCCCAGCCTTAATCCTGGAGAGCTGCTGCTGGATTTGAACCGCCAACCCTGTGGTCCGCAGTCCCGCACACAACCACTACGCCACCGGGGCTCAGCCCAACCATGGAGTTGTTTCTGATGTGTCAAACTGAACAGTGCCTTTCCAGCCTCTTCCATGGTCCAGGTTCTTTGTTTCGTCATCAAAAACATGAGCGAAATGTAAATGACATCAACCCCCAAAGGCTGATAATGTTGCTATCATGTCGACTTGGCCATATTGTACTTAGCCACCAGAGCAGACAAGAGGGGACCTGAGTCATATTTCACAATGATGTCTCTTTTTAACACTACCCTGGTTCTCAGCGGTTTCCCCATGGCTTTACTGCTGGCATCGCCAACTGTCTTTAGAGCCATGGTGACCATAGTGCATGCACATGAAGTGGGGGGAACCCACAGTGGTGAAAGTCTGAACACTAACACAAGCAACTAAGGAGCAACATCTCTTGGGGTCCAGGGAGAGTAAGACTCTCAGCTGGTACAGGTTTTTGTTAAGCTTGATTTTTGGTTTCACCATGGAGCTAAACACCAAGCACGTTTTTTGGGAACTTGTTCATGTAGCAGAAAGTTAGAACTTGGAGCCAGTTGTTTACCAGCCACGGTATCGTGGAGCAGCAACCCCAGGGGGTGACATTGCATTCGGTGAATCTCCTGTCACGTGGTCTCTAACAAGTGTTGAAGAGCAAGGGTGTGGCTCTGCGGACTGAGGTGCACCTGACCCGGACCCTGGCATTCTCCACCTCCTTCTCCGCCTGTGATGGTTGGAAATTGAAGACCGAAGAGGATGCATTTGAACTAGGATGTTGGCGAAGAAGGCGGAAAGGACCACGGTCTCTCAAGAGGACAAGTCGAGCTGGCTTGGAGGACGTACGGGCAGAAGGGGCCTCTGTGTCAGTCTGGGTGGACTAGAGGAACAAATTTCATAGATACGCATATAGATATAAGGAAAAGGTTTATATGCAAGAGGAAAAGGACATTGAGCCCAGTCCAGTTCAAAGTCACAAGTCCGATATTAACCCATATGCCCCAAATAAATCTATAAAGTCTCCTTCCAATGCATGAAGTCACAGGTCAGTGGGTGCAGAATCCTGGCGCTGGCAGGGGTCTCCACATGGCTCCTCGCTTCCAAGGCTCAGGGTCCGTCAACAGCAGAAGCAACTCATCGCTGGCAGAGGTCTCCATGTGGCCACCCCAGCTTCAGAGGTCTGGCTCCATCAGGGCAAAGCCGTGTGGTCTCTCCGCCGGCTCCTCCAGCTTCTTGGACGCTGCCAGATTGTCTTGTCCGATTCATCGTCTCTGAGACTAACTCCCAACCACTGGGGAGACATCTTCTCATCTTCACGAGGGAAATATGAGATTTCCCAGAAGTCTTAGGAAAAAGCCATGCCCACCAGAGGCCTCATACTCAATGGCTGTCTCCAGATGAACAGGCTAGACTCTACCCCTACATTTCAATCTTAAAATTAACATAAGCACATGACCGCCACAGCCTCTGAGGCCAGGGAGGTGAGACTCTGTCTCCTGTACCACTGTGGACCTGTAATCAGGAGAGACCAGTCCCTGGAGAAGAACTCCGTGCAGGGAAGGGCAGTGAGGAGATGGGTTGACACCGTGGCAGCCACCACGGGATCCCACAGGGGGACAGTGGCGAGCCCGGCGCAGGAGCAGGGAGTGCCCCCATCTGTTGTTCCTAGGCTCTCTGTGAGTCAAAGTCATGCGATCTACCCGGCATCCACCCTAACGACAACAATGACAACGACAACAGTGGGTGTGGCGCTGCAGCGGGTCGTGGCTTCATTGGCATTTTCCCGGTGAACACAGGTTCAGCTGCTTCCATGTGCTCCTTACGCTCTGCTTCCGGGCTGTCTGCTTTGGAGAACTAAGTATCCTGAGTGTGCATCCATTTGCGAGTTAAGTAATGTGTTCTTATTACCGCGTGACAAACATTTATAATAGTTCTTTGTTCTAGAACCAATCCTTTATCAGATACATGATTCGTGCATTTTCATGTCACTCTGGATGGTGTCCTCTGAAGTCCAGAAGGTGCGTTTTGGGCATGTTTCCGTTTGCTGTTCTCTCGTTGCCTGGTGTCACGGCGAAGAAACCCTAACCTCATCCAAGGTCATTCATGAGGCTTCGTGCCTATATTTTCTTCTTAGAATTTTATCATGTAGCTCATACGTTGAGGTTGATGGTTCATTTGGGGCTAGTTTTTATGTATGGCGTTACTGTCATTCTTTTCCATGTGGCTATCTGGTTGTTGAAAAGACAGTCCCTTTCTTGTATTTTCTTGGCACCCTGGTAAAAAAATAACTCGCCCTGCACACGAGGACTGACTTGTCCTCTCATTTCTAGTCCATCAATAGATGTGTGTCTTATGCCAGTACCACATTGTTTTGACAGCGATAATTTTTCAGACAGTGGGAAAATTTTGCCTTGGTTCTTTTTCAAAAGTGTTTTGGCTACTTTGGGTCCCTTGGAATTTGGATATGAATTTTAGGATTATCATTTTTTTTCTTTACCAAAAAAGTCAGCTGGGTGTTTTTTTGGGGGGGGGCATCACTGCTCTCCGGTGGTGGGAGTAGGAGGCCCAGCCCCACTGCTGGAATTGAACCTCCGTCCCAGTGGGCCGCAGTCCTGCGCACAACCACTTCACCACCGGGGCTCAGCCCCCAGCTGGGGTTTTGATATGAGATTGCCTCAATGGTATTTCTTGACATCACAACATAAAAGCATAAAAGTGGGTTTTTTGCCGCGAAAGGTGGCCAATTCCACAGACACCTCTCCCACCTTCCTTCCCCACCCTCCTGATTTTTTGTGCAGGAGCAGTTTGAAATCACCAGCCTCTCGCCCCTCTGTGGGAGAGAGAAGGGGTCCTACTCCCCTAAACAGTCCCGTCTTAGAAACCCTCAGCAAAAACAAACCAACAAGAAAGGCAACCCCAGGCTGTCCTCCACAGCCCCCTGTGGTGAGTCGCGGGAAGGCAGCGAGTCTGGCTTCAGTTTGATCACCGAAGGGGCCCTGCTGTCCCGTGAGTCAAGGGTTAGAGAGCTGATGGTTCAGGTCAGGCAGCTGCTCTGGGGGAGAAAGGCGACATTCCTGCCCTGTGGAATAGTTCCACCCGCCCCACCTGGTGGCTTCGGGTTGGAATAGAGTCCCCAACAGGGCCTTTGTTTATCTACTTGATCCTCCCCAATTACCTGACATGGCAGGAGGTAGGTCCCTCAGGAGCCAGGCGGCACAGTGGGTTAGGACAGTGAGCCAAAAGGCCAGGGGTTCAAGCCCACCCTCGGCTGTGAGGGAAACGAGGAGGCTGCCTGCTCCGGTACAGATTGACAGTCGTGGTTCTCAACCTGTGGGTTGTAACTCCTGTGGGAGTAGAATGACCCTTTCACAGGAGTCCCCCGATCCATAACAGTAGCAAAATGATAGTGACAAAGTGGCAACAAAAATAATGTTGTGGGGCTGAGCCCGGTGGCGTAAGTGGGTGTGCGCGGGACTGCAGCCCACTGCGATGGAGGTTCAATTCCAGCAGCGGCTCCACAGGAGCAAAGGCTGGGCCTCCTACTCCCACCACCAGAGGGCAGTGATGCCCCCCAAAGCACCCCCAAAACACAAAACAAAAATCATGTTATGGTTGGGGAAGGGGGTCACCACCACCTGAGGCGCTGTATGAAAGGGCTGCGGCCTGAGGAAGGCTGAGAACCGCTGGCTGAAAGTCTAACGGGGCAGTTCTCTGCCCTCTGCCTTGCCGTGAGTTGGACCTGACTCACCGGGCAGTGGGTCCAGTCGGCGGGTAGCTGGGTATGCCAGATCAGCTAACATCTTGCTACTCACTGGTGTTCCTGGATGGCAGCCCTACCCCCGCCCCCCCCTTCGGGTCGGTGGCATGGACACCTGCCTTTGAAGAGGCTCTGGCCCAGCAGGCCTTTGACACAGACCTGCTCCCCTCAGGGGTCCCCTGCGGAGTGAGCGGAAGGGACCCCGCGAGCAGTTGAGAGTTGTACTCTTTATTGTAAGAATTTAATGAGTAGGCGCTAAAGGGAAACTACTTCTCGGCAAACTAAGCCGATTGCCTAGACAGGCCAGTGTGGTAGTCACCTGATCCGGTGTCAGTTTGAGGATGAAGAATGTAGGGGTGGAGTCTAGCCTGTCGATCTGGAGATAGCCAATGAGCTCTCTTGAGGGGGCATGGCCTTCTCCTGAGCATTCTGGGAAATGTGATTATTCCTTCTTAGAGGCAGAGGAGACATTGTCTCTCTCAGTTCACTTTCTGGGAGACAGTCTCCTGACGAGGCTGGCTCCCTGTGAGAGATCCCCGAGGGGAGAAGCCACCTGGACCTACCCTGATGCAGCCAGACACCTGGACCTAGAGAAGCCACGTGGAGACCCCTGCCAGCGCTGAGATGCTGACGCCAGCCCTGGACCCAAAGGCCTTCTACCCACCGGCTTGTGGTCATTCAGCACTTAGCATCATTGCCTGTGTTTCGTGAGTCTGAAGAAGACTTTATAGATTGGTATTGGACACAGGGGCTACTATCAGACTTAGGACCTTGGACTGGGCTGGGATGTTTTCTCAGTGTTCATTTCCTCTTTTTAAAAACAAACAAACAAACAAAAAACTTCTTAAGTAACTTCACCTAGCTATTAGGAGACATGTTTTATTTTATTTTATTTTATTTATTTTTGTGGCATCACTGCCCTGGTGGGAGTAGCAAGCCCAGCCTTGCTGCTGGATTTGAACTGTCAACCCTGTGGGCCGCAGTCCTGCAAACTACCACTAAGCCACTAAGCCACCACTAAGCCTCATTTCCTCTTGTATATAAACCTCTCCCTCATACACATATGCGTGTTTATGAATTTGTCTCTCTAGTCTACGCGGACTAGCACAACCAGATAGAGGCACGGCAGCAGACGCACTTGTCCCTGGCCGTTAGGGCCTCATCGATGCTGACTCAGAGAGAGCCTGCTGCTAGAGAGTGCCCGAGAGGGTTTCCTGCCTGGAACCTCTAGGGGGCCCACGACCAGCTGCTTTAGTCCCAGTAGACCAGAGAAATAAATCCAGGAGGCTCACGTGTATAAGCAAGTGTTCTGTATAAAAGAACAATCGTCTATTAGGAAAACAGCCCAGTCCAAATCAAATCCATATGCCCCAAACCAGTCTATAAGTTCCATTTCAGACTCATGTAAGACATACGATAGCGCCAAGTGCAGGACGTTCACAGATCAGTGGGTGGAAAATCTTACAGATCCAGTGGCAGGGGAAGCATCTCCGTGCTGGCCTGGGTCTCCACGTGGCTCCTCCAATTCCAGGAGCTGCATGTGACTTGTCAGCAGGAAGACGAAGCAGAGAGAGAGTGTGTGTCTGGCCCGCAGTGAGTTATTTATCTCTGTTGTGCTTCCAAGTGAGGTCATTCAGCTGTAACCTGATTGACAGGCTAGACTTCCTCAAGTTGACAGTAGTTTACAGACTGCCATACTGGTGTCAGGATTTGAACCATCAACCTTGTAGTTAGCATCATGCTTTATTTATATTTTTATTTTATTTTTTTTTGTGCCATCACTTCCCTGGTGGGAGTAGGAAGCCCAGCTTGGCTCCAGAAGAGCTACTGCTGGATTTGAACTGTCAACCCTGTGAGCTGCAGTCCTGCACACACCATTATGCCACCAGGGCTCAGCCCCATACTTTATTTATTTGTTTGTTTGTTTTTTGGGCATCACTACCTCTGGTGGTCATGGGCGCTGCCCAGTGCTGCTCCTGAGAGCTGCTGCTGGATTTGAACCGCCAAGCCTGCGGGCTGCAGTCCTGCACTCAACCACTTACGCCACCAGGGCTCAGCCCCCGTACTTTATTTTCTAAATTAAATTTTATCTATTTCTTTATTAATTTTGGGGGTGAGACCACTGTAAATTAGGTAAAAAGTCACAAGGTCCTGGACTGTGGAGTTTTGCTGGTGGAAGTGCTTACTCTGCTTTTAAAATGTTGACACTGGACATCACAGATGCTATGCTACCGATGGACGTTCATACCCCAAAGCCCCAAACCAAAATTGGGGGGTGCTCTAGTCAGCAGAGGTGGCCTCTTAGGGAAAACTGTTGGCTGTTAGGGCCATACATAGGCTGCTGCCTGTGCATGTCAAGCTGGCAAGTTAAAGGTTTGTAGAATTCAAGGTTCATCTGCCACTGTTTCTGCCCTTGAACTGCTTTTCTCATCCGTGCACTTCCTGCCGATCCTGACGACGGCGTCCAAGAAGGCCCCCGCTGGAGGGGTTGTTGTGGGTGTTGAGGGGGTGGCTTTTCCAGGTTGTCTTTTGTGAATACATCTGGCTTCTCCACTTGGCCACTCATTGGATTCTAAAACTCTGACCTCACTGAAATAGCCCGTGTGGGCTTTTGATTAGGGTCCTACAGCTCCCTGAAAGGAAGTCTGCTTAGTGGCCCTTGAGCCAGCACCCAGGCAGCCCCGAGCCCATATGCCAAACACCAATCTGTAAAGTCTTCTTCAGACTCACGAAACACATGCAACAATGTCAAATGCAGGACGACCACAAGCCGGTGGGTAGAAGGTCTTTGGACCAGTTGTGCTGTAAGTGCCTCAGTGCGGGCAGGAGTCTCCACGTGACTTCTCTAGGTCCACATTCCCTTCCCCCTCCCTCCCATCACGAGCAGCTCACGGAAGCTCTGTGCCCACAGGCTTTCCCTGGCTGGTTTTCAGAAGTCAATCACCAGGCCCTCCTTCCTAGTCTGTCCCACAAGAACCCACTTCCGACTCCAAGTGGCCCTCTAAGACAGAGGGTTGTCCCAGTCTGTCCGGAAGCACGCAGCCTCATCTTACTCCTGGGAGCGGCTGGAGGGTCTGAACTGTTGACTTGGCACTTTCAGCCCCTGCCGAATCCACTGCCCCACCAGGGCCCCCAGAAGCGCCACTGAAATGGCTTCACCAAAAGCCTGTGCTTAGAAAGGGGGAACCGATGACAAGGACCTACATGTAACCTCCTCCTGGGGCACGGACAACAGGGAAGTGGGTGAAGGGAGACATCAAACAGTGTGCGTGCAATTTGACAAAGTAATAATAATCTGTAAATTACCAAGAATCCGGGGGAGGGGAAAGGGGAGTTTTTTCTTTTTTTTTTTAAAGAGGAGCTTGTACCAAGGGCTCAAGTGGAAAATGTTTGGAAATGTATGTGGCAGCATGTGTGCAAATGTGCTTGATACAAATGATGTACTGAATGTTGTAGTAACTGTAAGAGCCCCCAATAAAATTATTTAAAAAAAGGGCTGAGCCCCGGTGGCGTAGTGGTTGTGTGTGGGACTGTGGCCCACTGGGACGGAGGTTCAATTCCAGCAGTGGGGCTGGGCCTCCTACTCTCACCACCGGAGAGCAGTGATGCCCCCCCCCCAAAAAAATTATTAAAAAAAAATTATCAAGGGTCTATGAGGGAGGGGAAAAATACCAAGGGCTTAAGTAGAAAGAAAACATTTTGCGAATGATGATGGCAACAAATGTACAAATGTGTTTTGCATGCAATAGGTGTCTGTATTGCGATGAAGTTGCATGAGCCCCCAATAAAATGATTAAAAAAGAAAAAAAAGCCTCTGCAGACAGAGGTTGGGGGAATGCCTGTGTCGTGAGGCAGTGGGTGGGTGGTCAGGCCAGGATTTGCACTGCAGCCGCCTGCACAGAAGGCCAACAGTTGACCCAAGGGGCACTTAGGTCTTGCTCTGGCCGTAGACACACATTCGTTTTCAGGGTGAAGAGCCCATCTTTTTGCTTTCTCTTGAGTTTTCTCCCGTTCTTGCTTTTTTGCATTTCCAGGGCTTCCCGTGTGGAAAAATGGGTAGAAAACTCTTGGCACCTTTGTACGGCTACATGTTATTATATTTTATTGTTCAGAATCATTTCCCTACAGGACTTGGAAAGTGTTTTTTGTAGTAGTTTGGTTTTTTTTTTCCTTTAAAGCACATCTGTGATTTCATTTCACCCATAAATAATTTTTTGGCACGTTCTTCTAGAAACTGAAAACTTAGCAAGATTAGCCTCAGGCCCCTTGTTAGGCGTAGCGCAAGAAAAATAGGACCTTAAGATCCTCTATTACACCGAGTCAATTGGGGCCTTATGAGTCAGGATGGATTCACTGGCGGTGAGTTTTGCTTTGTTTGTTGTTTTTAAAAATTTTTTTTATGACTGCCAAGTGGACCAGGCTCACAGCAACGCTGTGGCACTGAACTGCCTCGTGGGTTTCCGAGGCTGTAAACCTTTCTGGGAGCAGACTGTCTCCTGGCGACCAGTGAGGAGTATGTAGGATTTAAATCCTAACAGCCTCAACGCCAGACAAAGCTGTTTTAAGCACCCAAGGCTCACAGCATGAAAGGCCTGAGGTTCAAAAACAAACCAAACCAAACGGTTCACTGAGGACTAAAACAGTAACAATGGCAAAGCCTCCTGAGAACCTTCAGGGAGAGGGGGAGCAGCAATGACCCCGTAGCGCCACAGGCAGGAAGCTCTGAGAAACCAAGGCACTGTCTCTGGCCACGGGAGGGGGGGGAGGGGGGGAGACCACTGCAATGGCTCAACCGTGGGCTGTCCGTGGAAGGTGAAGGGAGGGAGGGATACCAGGGCAGAATGCCGTGAAGAAGCGGGCAGCCAACCACACGGAGGACGCGGGGAGTCCATCCCAGCTGCAGAGAAGCAGGTCTCTTTTTTTCGGGGGGTGGGGGAGGAGACATCACTGCCCTGGTGGGAGTAGGAGGCCCAGCCTTGCTCCTGGAGAGCTGCTGCTGGATTTGAACCGCCAACCCAGTGGGCCGCAGTCCCGCACTCAACCACTATACCACCGGTGCTCAGCCCCCGAGGGTCTCCCAGATGCCACTCTTTCCCGCAGTACAAAGCGCCATCTGTCTTCTGCCTTGGCAAAGTCCCCATGACCTGCCAGTGCCTGCTTTCTGATCTGTGACAGGGCCAGCAGCGTGGTCCCTGCTTAGTGAGGGTGACAATGCTCTTTGAAGAGTCGTCTCTTCCTGCCCCCGAGTGGATGGCCCCTCACAGCGCCCCTCCAGGACAGGGCAGACCTGCCCCCTGCGCCCTCCATCCCCCGGCAGATGGGAACTCTGCCCCTCTCTCCCTCAGAGCAGTGAGCAGCCTGATGTGGAACCAGCGTGGCCCCAGAGCTCCTTGGCGGTGGTGGCAAAAGAGGAGAGAGGCAGGGAAGCAAGGGAAGGGTGGCTTCCCACCCTTGTGGGCTACTTAAGGAGTTGGACATTTAGGACACCGTAGAGCCATGGACAAAGTGCTAGGACACACGGGGTCTGGTCTGGGCTTCTCACCGCCAGGTCAGCAGTTTGAAACCACCGGCTGCTCCATGGGGGAAAGAGGAGGCCGTCTGCTCCCGGAGAGAGTTGCCTTTGGGAAACCCACGGGGGCAGTTCTGCCCTGCCCTGCCCTGTAGGGTCGCTCTGCAACGGTTTGGGGTGGGTAGAGCCACTGCCCATCCCTGAGGGGTGCTATCCGCTGGGCGCTCCACTCCCTCCACTCCCGACGGGTTTTTATCTGGCCTCTCCATCCCTTGGTCTTCTTTTTCCCCTTGGTCTTTCTGCCTCTCATGACCCCAGGGTCCTGGCTCCAGATTGCTGGAGCTCCCTGGGTCGGAGGCATCCAGTGGGTTCGGGCCGCAGCCACCAGCCACTCTGGGGCAGAGACTGGGCTCTCTCTCTCCCCACAAAGAGGTACAGTCTGGGAAGCGCACGGGACTGAAACCCTGCCCTTTAGGGTCAGTGAGTTTGAGGGTTTTTTTTAAAGTTCTTTAAGTTCCTGGGTGTTTCATGGACTTGGATGCTATTGTAAGTACCAGTGCTTCCCAAATTTCCATTTCTGCTTGTTTACTTACGGGGTACAGACACCCAGTGGGTTTCTCTTGGTTCGCGTGGCACTCCTTTAGAGTGGCGTGGGCCTTGGTTTGTAGCATCACTCAGATCCTCCGCTTCCGTGCTGGTCTTGCGAAATCCTCCGTCCAGAATGGGAAGTGGTGGCGATTGTGGTGATTGTCAGACTGCTTCTCGCTTCTGGCCTGTCAGTGCTGCTGCCCACACCTTGGTGCCCAGATCAGAGCGTGTATGGAAGGGCTTGAAGCCATGTGCAGGAACATGGAAGGGAAAGATCGTGGCATTTTCCCATGGACTTTCAGAAGTCCCTGCGGGCTTATGATCATCAATTCTGCATGGACCAACTCTTTGGTCACTCTGCGAGGTCCATAGTGGCGGTCATGTGCTTATGTTAATTTCATGATGGAGATGTAGGGGTGGAGTCTAGCCTGTTCATCTGGAGATAGCCATTGAGTAGCCAATGAGGCCTCCGTGTGGGCATGGCTTTTTCCTGAGACTTCTGGGAAATCTCGTGATATTTCCCTTGTGGAGGTGAGAGGCCATCTCCCCTGTTGTTGGGAGTGAGTCTCAGAGACAACGAACTACTGACAAGAGACAAGATGGCAGCGTCTGAGGAGCTGGAGGAGCTGGAGGAGAAGCCACATGGCCTTACCCTGCTGGAACCAGACCTCTGAAGCTGGAGAAGCCACGTGGAGACCCCTGCCAGTGCTGAGATGCTTCTCCCACCACTGGATACTGTTGATGGACCCTGAGTCCTGGAAGCGAAGAGCCCTGGGGAGACCCCTGCCAGCGCCAGACTCTGCACCCACTGACCTGTGACTTCTTGAGTCAGACGGAGACATTATAGACTGGTATCAGGCATATGGGTTAATATCAGACTTATGACTTTGAACTAGACTGGGTTGGGATGCTTTCTCAATGTCCCATTCCTCTTGTATATAAATCTTTCCCTTATATCCATATGTGTGTCTACGAATTTGTTTCTCCAGTCTACCCGGACTGACACACCCATCTCTTGCCTGTCTCTCAGACTCGGCCTGAGAATCGCCACTGTTCAAAAGGAACATTGCTGCCCGCTTTTTCATTTGGTGGTTATTCACATGGAATAATTCTTTTCCACCCTGTCACGTCACTCTATTTAGACCCTTGAATCTCTGCATGCCCCTCGTAAACACTGGATGGTCCATCATAGTTTTGCATCCATTCCATCCCTCTGCCATTTGGGTCTTGGTTGAGGGAAGCCCAGGTGAGGTCTCTAACCCTAGACCAGGCTGGGGGTGGCCCGT
This sequence comes from Nesogale talazaci, assembly GCA_004026705.1. Lineage (NCBI taxonomy): Eukaryota > Metazoa > Chordata > Mammalia > Afrosoricida > Tenrecidae > Nesogale > Nesogale talazaci. The sequence goes on from PVJH01025571.1 coordinate 29,337, forward strand.
GCGTGGCCATGCCCCTGGCTGGTGGCTGAGGCGGGCCCTGTCCCGGCAGGCTGTGGGTGAGCGTGGAGGACGCACAGATGCACACGGTCACCATCTGGCTCACGGTGCGCCCTGACATGACGGTGGCATCCCTCAAGGACATGGTGAGGGGGGTGACGTCAGGAGGGCAGGGGGAGGTGCATCCTGGTGCCCCCGGCGTGCCCTGGCCAGCCCCTCCCATCCGGTCCTGACTGGGTGTCGCCTGCCAGGTGTTCCTGGACTACGGCTTCCCACGGTCTCTGCAGAGGTGGGTGATCGGGCAGCGGCTGACCAGAGACCAGGAGACACTGCACTCGCACGGGGTGCGGCGGGATGGGGACAGCGCCTTCCTCTACCTGCTGTCAGCCTCCAACACCTCACTCAATCCTCAGGAACTGCAGCGGGAGCGGCAGTTGCGGATGCTGGAAGGTTCGTGTCTTAACAACTCCCCTAAGAAAAGAAAAACTCCCCTAGTCCCCTCCCCTCCCCTCCCCCCCCCCAACACCCAGGACTCACCTGGGGTCAAAGGGCAAGCGGGGGCAAGGCGCCTGGGCTGGCTGTCAGGACCTTACCGGGACGGCCTCATCCAGCCTGGGAAGAGGAGATGGAAGGCTCCTGGGAGGGTGTTGATATCGGCCGAGGGCCTGTGACCCGCCTGGCTCGGGCAGGTCGTTCAGGAGGCGGGATGAGGAGGATGATGGTTCATTGTGCATTTAGAAACATTCCAGACTGACAGAAGGGCTGCAAAATTAAACCAAGAGTTCCCTTCATCCAGTCCCCACATGGTGGCATTTGACCTGGCTTCCTCACTCTGCCCTGCTCGCTTGGGACATGAGAGTAAGGTCTGTGCGTGCCTCTAATTGGGCAGGTTTCTCTGAGACATGAGCATCGATGTCCATCTGCCCAGTGGATCCGTTACGGTGGTCTCACAGATGCCCCTGGGGGGCAGAGGCCTGGCACACAGCTCCACCCCTGGCCTTCACGCTTCCCTGGACCTGGCGGTTGGGGCCCTGTGATGGGCCAGGCCAGCCCCCAGCTCCCCTCCGCCCTCACTGTGGGCACCCCTCCCCTGCAGTGGGTTCAGACTCCGTATCTGGGAAGAGCCAGTGTCCGGGCAAGATCCCTACGCCCGTGAGCGTCTGCAGATGGCGCGGGATCCTGACCCTTGAGGGCCAGGGCACCCAGCAGGCACCGAATGGCTCTCCAAGGAGGACAGTGTGGGAGCCGGGGCCCGTGAGGGCTGGTGGCTCACATATGGGTCCTCCTGCCCCTGACCTCTGTGCAGATCTGGGCTTCAAGGATCTCACGCTGCAGTCCAGGGGACCCCTGGAGCCAGAGGGTTCAAAGTCAGGAGCCCCCCAGGAACCGGGGCGAGGGCAGCCAGAAGCCACGCCTGAGCCCCCGCCGGTAAGCCCCCTGCATTGGCTGGAAGTCTTGCCCTTACCTCACAGCCCCTTTCTCACCCCCCCCCCCCCCCCCCCCCCCCCCGCCCCCCCCCCGCCCCCCCCCCCCCCCCCCCAGGTGGGCTGGCAGTGCCCGGGGTGTACCTTCATCAACAAGCCCACCAGGCCTGGCTGCGAGATGTGCTGCCGGGCGCGGCCTGAGACCTACCAGGTGCCCGCTTCCCACCAGCCTGATGAGGGCGAGCGGGCGCGCCTGGCCAGCGAGGAGGAGGCACTGCGCCGGTACCAGCAGGTGAGTGCCCCCCCCCCCCCGCCCCCCACGCATCCTCCTCTGCTGGTCTCCCAGTGTCCCCAGCTGTGACCCCACCTCCCCCAGTCCTCCTGCCCTGGTTACTGTGCCACCTTCCTCAGCCCGACCTCTCCTGGAGCCCTTTCCCATGGCTTCCTGGGAGGTTGACCCCCACTTTCTGCTCCGCCCCTCAGTCGTCCCGCCCCCCATCACTATATAGCTATCCACACACACATTCCAAATCCA